>RJWJ010012209.1:0-42482 GCA_004363605.1 Indri indri
CTGAGGGAAATGGCACTCTGCATAAATAATTTCCAGTGGGGGTGTCCAAGTCACGTGCTGTGTAATTACACTTGGTTGTGTAATTGAAACCCAGACACAATGCATTTAAAATAAGTAAGGTTGAAAAGCTGAACTGTCTCTGGTAGCCGCAGGAAGAAGTCAGTTTCTGGGAGTCTGAAAGGACTGTGTGCACACTGGTCACCAGGCCATCATCACACTCTTCAGGAAGGCCCACAGAGCTCTCTCCACTGATGCAAACACTGTAGGGAAGGAGAGGGGCCCCAGCATTCTTAAAAATTTGCTGTCATGTATAGCTCAGAAAAAGGAAAGACTGGTGAGAATTCTGCAGTGGAGTTATAACAGATCCTATAGTTGGAAGTAGATTTCCTGTGCAGTGATTACCGGTCTGCAATTTCTACCACTTGCATGAGTTCAGTGAGACAGAACACTCAACATGAGTTAAAGAAAGCAATTTTATTGCTTATAGATAGGAAGCATGGAACAGAAGCTTAGGATTTATGACAAGCCAGTCCTCCAAGTCTCATGGAAGATGCTCAGGGTGGAAGGAGTCTTGTCTGTGCCTGCCTCGTGTCATACCACAGCTAAGGGATCCCCGAATCACTCCATTCTAGGTTTTTATACCCTCAGGGTAACCGGATTCACTGAGCTAAATCACTACATGACATACTGTTCCGGGAAGGACAGGAGCAGATCCCAGGCTGCTCCGGGGAGTCCGTCATAATCTCAGGATTTCGCATTCCCAGCACATTCTACAATTATTCCGAGAACTACAGTTGAGAAAGAAGGCTGATGTATGGGCAACATCAGTGGACTTTCTGATGTTCCGGCTTCTCATGAGGTTTAGCCAATAAGAGGTCAAGCAGGAGACTGGAGGGAAGAGAGAAAGGCTGAGCTGTTGAATCCCTGGTCCTCTCCTGACGCTGTGACTCTGAGCAGGCTGCACCCCTTAGCCAAGGGTCAAAGCTCCCGTGAGGCCATCTCTGCACACATCTCTATCATTCCAGCTCCTGGTACCTGCTTCTTCCAGCCCCTTCTAGTCTCCTGTGCCACATTGACTGGCTATAGTAAACATAAGAATAGGGTGCTGCACTATTTCTTTTGGTGTCTCTATATCTTACATACTGCTTTAGCTTCTTTTAAAAACCCTCCTCAAATTACCCAGTTTAAATGTGATGCCTTTTTTGTTTTGTTCTGTTCTGTCTTTCAGAATCTCTGACAGCTACATAGGACCAAGCAAGCTGATTCCCAGTTTCCCAGTAGAGATATTTGCAAAGCATGGATGCAGGGTACAGCATCCTCAGACCCAGGAATGGCAGTAGCACTTGCTGTGAAATTCGTATTGGTGGGGCGGGGATGCAAAAGTAAGTTAGAGTGAGCATAAGTGGCTTGAAAGGATTTTAAATGCCACTAGCCTCCTCTAGTTCCTTTTAGCTAAGTGACCTGCCAGCCCCTTGCCAACTCTGAATTTTTTATTCCTCAAGAGAAGAGGAGGACTCTGGACTAGAGAAAAGCTGGCACAGTTGAGAGCACAGATACCAGGACAAAAAGAGGAGTTATGGGTATTTTCCTAGACTGAATCCATGACAAAAAGCCCCTCCAGACCTCCTCCTCCATTCTACCCAAGCATGTTGGTAGTCAATCCTTTATCTTTGAGTCAAATGCTGTACAATTTTTTCTCTGGGTAATTTAACAAGCTAAAGGGCAGAGTGAAAAATAGAAATGAGAATTTTCCAACAAATAGCTCATCCTTATCATTTCACACTAAAGCTCAGATAGAATAAACCTCACATGCATGATCTCAGCTTACAGTCACTTTTTTCTTATTCTCCAATATAAATTATGAGCAGTGAGCCAAAGATTTCTAGACATCAGAGACAAACACGTAACATGGAAAAATCAGACAAAGAAATACTAACTAGGATCATTCTCAGCAGAGAGAAACAGATCTAAACTTCATTATAAGCATCTTCACAAATATAAATGGTGTTGCATCCATAAAACAAAGCCAGGAATATTCAACCATCGTAAAAAAGCCGTTGGTAATTAAACAGATGAGAACAGAAACAAAAATTTAAAAGGATTTGGAAGATAAAGATATCTCTAAGGAAGCAGAGAAAAAAAGATAAAAAATATAATGAAATAATTTCCCAGGAAGTCCAACCTTTAAATCTGAAGGATTCTGGGAATCTCAAGATAGGAAATCTGGAGTAAGAGAAATAAAAAAACAAAAACCCCCTCAAACAGATGGATATCATTAATGAAATAATTCAAGGAAATTTCCAGTTACAATTAAAACCTCCCTAAGTACATGCACATTGGAAGAAATAGATCCATAGCAAAATATACACCATTAGGAAATTTGAAAGTAATTATGACCAAGAGAAGATTCTATGAGGTTTCAGAGAGGGAGAGAGAACATGTAAAGATGTGAACAGCAACCCTGGAAGTGAGAAGACAATAGAATTATTTCTTGAAAATTCAGAAGGAATATAATATTCAAACTGGAATTACAGCCCCAGGAAAATTGTTAAAGAGTATGATGGTAAAATAAAAATATTTTCAGATATTTAGTCACAAAATATTATTGCAAGGGATTGCACCGTCTCCGGAGAAGGTATGGAGGAGGTGCTGACAGCAGGAGAGAGTGAAGCAAGGAAAGGAATATGTGGGACCCAGGACAGGCTATCAGTGCGGGAGTGAGGCAAAGGTTTCTCCATGGGGCCTCTAAGAGGATGGCTGGGCCAGGCAACACTGGGCCTCCAGATAGAGAAGGTCAAGGAATGTCATCATCAAGATGCCATTGGCTTCCCCCCCCACCCCCTTTTTTTTAAACATTTATATTGAAGTAGATTATCACAGGTAGCAACCATACCTCAGGTCAAAAAATTGAGTATTTCCAGCATCCAGAAGCCTCCTCATGTCCCTTCGAAATCGTTGCTTTTTCAGTGTTCTCTGAATGTATCCCACATCCTGCCTTTGAACACCATGGGTTAGTTTTGTCTGTATTTGGTTATTATTTAAGTAGAATAACATTCATATTCTCTGGCTTCTCATATTCAACGTTATGTTGCATGTGGTTATTGTGCATTCATTTCCATTCTTTTTAATTAGTCAAGTACAGAGAGGTCTACTAATTTGTTTATCCATTCTACTCTTGGTGAATACTTGGGCTGTTTCTTGTTTTGTGCTATCACAAATAATGCTGCTACAAATGATTTTGCACATGTCTTTTTGGATATATGCATGCATGTCTTTTGGGCATATGACTGGGCTGTAGGTTATATGTATGTTTAATTTCCATAGGTAATGATATATTATTTTCAAAATGGACCATAGCAATTTGTGCTCCTACCACTAGTGTATAGGAATTCCTGTGGCTACATATCTTTATCGACATGAGTATTTGCAGTCCTTTTAATTTTAGCTATTCTGGGGTATATGTAGCAGTTTCTCATTACAGTTTTAGTCAGCTACTAAGTGATGTAACCAATAGTATAAATCAAGTCTATTGGATTCCAAAGCGTAGTTTAGAGCTTCATATACTAATGACACCAATCTTTTAAAACTAGCAATGTGAAATTTCTAAATTTTTAAATCTTGTATTTCCACTAAAAGAGTCATATGTAAATAACAAATGTATTGTCAAGTATTCATTTTTTTCCTTTAAATTCCTACTATATAGGCATAGTTTATGAAAACATGTTTTTAGGAAAGAAGAAAGAGAGAAAGAAAGAAGAAAGAAGAAAGAGAGAAAGAAAGAAAGAACAAGAGAGAGAGAGAGGGAGGGACGAAGGGAGGAAGGAAGGATCTTCTTTCCGTTGTTAATAGAGACACCCTGCCCTTTATATTGTAACAGCAAAATTTTTCTGAGAGGAGTAATGATATCAAGAAAGAAAATTATGTAAATTTTTTTCTCAAATATAATTAGAGTTTTAAATCAATGAAGTCTAGAAAAAATGAAGTATATTTATTAACATGTTGTATATATGTATTGGTCAGGGTTCTCTAGAACAGCAGAGCCAGCAGGATCTCTCTCTCTCTCCATTGAGGATTTATCATGAAGAATTGGTTCCCATGATCATGAAGGCGGAGTCCCTCGACCTGCCCTCTGGGAGCTGGAGACAGGAAAGCCAGGGGTGCTACTGTTCCAGTTCAAGCCCAAAGGCCTGAGAGCCAGGGGAGCTGATGGTGCCAGTCCCAGCTTAATCAGGCTGGCCGAGGAATCCCTCTTCCTCAGTCTTTTTGTCCTATTCATGCCTTCCACCAACTGGATGGGGCCCACGCACATTGGGGAGGCTAATAGGTTTTACTCAGTTTGCCAATTTAAAAATGTTAATCTCATCCAGGAATGCCCTCACAGAAACTCTCAGAATAATGTTCAGCCCAATATCAGAGAACCTTGTGGCCCTGTTGACACATAAAATTAACCATCGCATCATCCAAAATGTGAGTAACGGTCACAAGTGAACCTTGTGCATGGACATCTTCCTGCTGTTATCAGGTTCCAAGCCCACAGTTTTCCATGGGATTTTCTGTGTTAGGCATGGCTTAGTCTGCTCCGGTGGGTATCTGTGCTCCAACTCACTATCCTGTGGTGTGTGAAGAGCTGCACGTGTGGGGATTTTTCCCCCTATTTTTAAAATAGAGTGAAACTGTCAAAAAGTTTTAGATAAAATATTTTAAATATACTTTAAAAAATACCTTGTTTTTATATCAGCACAAATAAAGCAGTAGAAGTCAAAACAAAATTCGAAATAACTAGCAAAGTATGTTAGAATATGTTAATTTAAGCATTAAGTAGCACAGAGTGGGGTAACGTAAAAATTAGATTGGATATACCTGTCATTCCTCTAGAGAAAATAACTATCCTTTGATGTAAGGATCCTATATAAAGAAAAAGACTTTTAAAATTAATCATTTACTAAGAAAATTACTGATGAAGTGTGACCAGGTAAACTCGGTAAGACACTTTAGTAATAAAATGATATATTTTTATGTAAATATTGAGATATATAAATGGAAACATTTAATGGGAGTAAGAGACTGTATTCCTGTAGGAATTGCTGGCGGTCAAATGTGGTCATGATCTTCTTTAACACTACATTGAAAAAGAGACACTTTGTTGTGCTTGCTTTTTTAAGTGCCCCAGAGTGAGCCTGAAATCTATGCTCCAGTAAAAATGCACTGGAATTAATTACACATCTTATTTATTTATCCACGTGACCATCGCTAAGGTTTATAAGGGGAGAAAGAAGAAAAAGAAAGAAAAACATGGTAACTTGCTCTTAAACTGCCAAAATCTCTACAGCAGAAGTTGTGTAGTTATGTGTTCCATGTGATAAAATATCTTTAAAAAAATACTAAAAATAATAAATATTTAGTAAATAACTAAAAAATACAAGTTGTATTGCAATAGTCATTCTCAAATTGATATAAGAATTAACATAATTTTTGAAACAAAATGAATAATGCCAAAAACATGGAATCATTACAAAAGGAGAAGTAATCTACTCTCATAGTAATCCCTTACATGTGCTAAAAATGATTTCAATCAGCATTTATAAAATAGTGTGGATAAAATATGTCATATATATGTTGTACATTCTTTATCAGTATATGTCTGCATGCGCGCGCGCACACACACGCACACACAATCACCTTCCTGGGACGCAGCTTGGCTGAGTAATACAGTGAGTGGTTTGGGTTCTCCACCCATCCGGTTCAGCAGAATAGCACTTCTGCTCTGTGTGCAGCATTTAATGGGTTTCTGTGTGATATACGATTAAGAAAAACCAAAATTTTAGATCTTCTCTAACCCCTCATGGGACAGATTTGAATTAGTAGGCCCATGATGCATATTTTGACTTGGATAAGTCAGAGGTAGGTCAAAAAATTTTAGTAAAAAGTCAGATCTCATCCTCCTCCTTTATTGTTGTTGTGTGGTTATTACCATTTTTATTAATTGTAAAGAAATATTGCTGTCTTCCCGAGCACTCTGAAAAATATCTGCTACCTTTAATTTATAAGCCTAGGAATGGCCTCTATGGGACAAAGTAAGAGCTTTCTCTCCTCTCTCTTTTGCATCCTGTTGTCACAGCGGAAAAAAATATTGACAGCCCTGTTTGTGGTAGGAGAAGTAATGTCAATGGGGAGAAGATCACATTCTGAAAAGAAAAATAAGCCACATGAATATTTTCCTTGTTTGAAACTACTTCCCCTACCGAAATCAGATGATATTCTGGGCTCAGTGTGGTTGCCCACACTGAGGGATGCCTGCTGCTGGTGCCGTGGTGCTTTCCTGCGAGTCCACGCCTGGAGTTTGAGCTGTGTCTGGAGGACCTGGAGGTTCGTAGGCCACAGTCCTGAGCCTGAAGGCAGGGAAGTGACACCACTGGAACCAGGTGACTTATGGTCACCAATATGTTATCTAATACATCTTAACATAAAATATAGTGCATAAGAGGAAAGTGTGTAAAATGTAACCATGCCGAATTTGGAAATATTATGAAATGAGTACTCTTTAAACTACCCCAAAAGCCTTAGACACCCGCTTTGTGTAACTTCCCAGTCACAGCCACGATGCCCACATGGGTAACCTCACTCTTGAACTGCCTGATAATCCCTTACTTGCTTTTCTTTTTAAAATAATTTACCACCTATCTATGCTTCCCTTAAGAGCAATTTGATTTTTTTTCTGTCTTTGCATTTCATGATAACTTGAATCCTATTCCATGTATCCTTTAGTTCCTTTTTTCATATGAAATTCAGACTGCAGGAGCCATCCACGCTCGTGTACCCGCTTGCAGTTCCTTCTAGTGTTCGATGCATGGTATGCACAAGCAACGGTGTGCTTCTCGGTTCTACTGTGACAGACGTTGTTTTTTGTTTATTCCTTCTTTCTTACTATCACAAGTATTTCTGCGCCTATATCTGAAGCACACATGAACAGATTCTTTTAGGATATCTCTCTCAAATGAACTTGGTAGGTCACAGGTCCGCTGTGTTCAGCTTTCAAAGATGCTGACAAATCGTTGTCCAGCTTTCAAAGATGCTGACAAATCGTTGTCCAGCTAGCAAGTGGCAATCAATACTCCCCTTCGCAGCTTGTGGAAGTCTCTGTTGCTCCACTCTCATTATTTGGTATTTTCTGACTTTTAAATTTTGGCCATTACATCATATCTAATTGTACCTCATTGTGGTTTTAAATGACAATTCCTTTGATATTAAAATTTTTTATTAAGGAAGCTTTAAATATTTTGAGATCCTAATGATCCTAAAATATATTATCTTCTAAGATCATTATAATTTTAACCTAATAATCAGTCTATAATCCATCTAAAATGGATTGTTGTAGATGGTGTAGGCATCAAATATCATTGTTTTTCACAAATGGAAACCTATTGTCCAACTAACATTTATTGAAAAAATCATTCCTCCCTACTGCCCTATAGTGCACCTCTACTGTACACCACATGTATGAGGCTCTTTAAATGATTAAAAATCATCTCAAAACTATATAAAAGGTGTTTAACATCATAATTATCATGGAAATATAAACAAAAACTACAATTAGCTACCATAATAGGACCATAAGATGGCTAAAATGAAAAAGGCTAACATAATAAATGTTTACAAGGATGTAGAGTAACCAAAACTTAACTACACTACTGTAGGGAATGCAATTAATCTAACCATGTGGAAAACTACTTGGCAGAATCATACAAATTTCAAAATACATTGTGTTGGCTTCATTCCCATAGTTGAAGAATCTGATGTATGGGTTAAGTTTTGGCTCACCTAACTGAGAGATAATTCTCCTATTTCTAAATTTATGCCTTTTTTTGTCTTTTGGTAAGAGTAAGAACCTAACTGTTGGGCCTCGTTTCAGGTTGTAAGACTACTTCCTGTTTGAAGAAATCAGAAATTTAAGATGGCTGACCAGAGACACCAGCTGCCAGAGCATCTCAGTAAGATGGAGAAATTTTAGATGAAAGAGAAAAAATGAACAAACAGACAAACAGAGATCAGGTGTGGATCTGAAGGAAGAATGCCAGAATCTTCAAGAGATTCCATGGGAAGAAGTCATGGAGCAGAACAGGAAGGAGCAAGGTATCGGCAGAGATCCACCCTCCTGAGGATTAGAGTTTAGTGGGAAGGGTAGGTGGAGTGGTTTGTTGCTCCCTTGCATCTCTGACTCTTGGCGGGTTCCTGAGCTGCTAGAGAGACTTTCTGCCCACATGAGCCCAGAGACTGCTGCCACCAGTGAGCTGGGATCTTCCTGAGGACAGGGCACCAGGCTCCCAGCTCCCCCAAGGTACTTCTCACCCTCACAGACCCGAGCCGGGACAGCAGGTGCCATATTGCTTCTCTACCCACTGTGTGCCTTTGTCCTCCCCAGGGGGCTTCAACTCCTCAGGTTTTGTCTTGCTCACTCCCACATGGACATTTCCCAACTCTGGCCCAGACTATAGGAGCCACAGGGGTCCAGTGGGTCCCAGGTGATCTGCGTGACTCCAGTCTACTATCTGGGTGACAGGCACACTTATAACTCTGATTCAAGCAGTACAAAAGCAATCCATGTCACCAAAACATTTTCACCCTAGTAATATTCTGAAATTAAAAAAAAAACAAAAAGCTAAGAAAAGCAGAGACAGAATGATTAAATTATAATACTATGTTAAAAAAAGAAAAAAGTTTACTTTCCTTTGAAAGGCACTTAGCAAACACAGATGGCCTATGAAACTCTCATGTCCTTTCTTTTAGTGGAGTTAACACTGTCTGGTCTCTCTTCTCTCTTCTCTATTTCTGTAGCTTCCAATAAAGGTGTTTTTTTTTTTTTTTCACTATTCAGAAAAATAAATTTATGTCTTTTAAATTTTACCTCAGTAATGATTTCTGCATTTAACTACCAGTGGGCTTTGGGGCCGTCTCAAGTTTAGAGCTGGTACATATACTCTTGATTATTGCCAAACACGTATTTTGTGCATATGTGCATGCATTTCTGTTGATTTTATATCTATGGGTAAAATTTTGGGACCTAGGTATGTGTTTGATTGGACACAGATAGATGCATCTCTTAAGATTCTCCCAAATGCCTCTTTATGTCTATGTTTTGTAGACCTCACTAAAGCCATGTTCTTCCTCTCTGTTGGGCTTTTGGTCTGGAGATAAAAGTACTCTAATGGAGTGTCATTTCTATTTTTATTGAATAAAATGAATTTGCTTCTAATATATCATTCTTTTTGTAAATTATTGGACTTCTTTTGCTAATTTTAAAAGACTTTTGCATCTTCATTTATAAATGAGACTATTATCTAATGTCTAATTTCTTATAATGTTCTTGTCAGATTTGTATATCAAAGTCATGCTGGACTCTTTAAGTTAGCTCATAGTGCTTCCATTTTTTCTATTCTCTGGATGAATTGGTAAAATATTAGTATTATTCATTCTTAAATATCTAGTAGATTTTGTCATTGGCTAATTTTGGCTTGGCATTTTCTTTGGGGAAGGTTTTAAAATAAGATTCAATTCTTTTAATAAACATAAGCTACTCATATTTTCTTCTTTATTTCAGTTTTGGTAAATTGTATCTTTCTACAAAGCTATGTATTTTACCTGATTTTTAACTTATTTGACAAATTTGCTGATAATATTGTCTTATTCCCTTTTAAGCATCTATAGTCCATTGTGGTGTTCCCTTTTTATTACTGAAATTGGTCATATTTATCTTCATAAATTTTCTTGTTCATTTTTTCCAGAGGTTTATTCATTAATCACAATTGCCAGAATCAATTATTAAATAGGATATGGAAAAATAATCTTTTTATTCCATCAATTATTCTGCATTTATTGGCTTGCATTTTTCTGTGAAGAAAACATATGATCCTATTGCTGCTTTCTGAAACAAAATGTCCCATATTCACATTATAGTTTTGTCTGCCTCAAACCTGAAATCTCTGAATAGTTTCGGTTCCTTTTAAATGGAAAAATATTTGCAATCTAACATCTGATTGTTCTCACCACTAATTGGCCATCATTATTTCTAATCATTTTTAGTAGATAGCACTAAGAAATATGTTTAAAATTCATGTATTCATAATGTCACCTTGAATTCAAATCTAACACAATTCTATTTTTTCTCATGTTCTCCCATTCTCTATTAGTTTTCCCTTTCTCCCATAGTGAAAACCCTGGTTACAAAACACATCAATAATTTTATTCCTTTGCTCTAATCTATACATACATACAAAATGATTTTAGGATTATAATTCCTATAAAAATTACAACAATCCTACTATGTAAACATCATAATTTTTTGTAGGTTTGGGGTTTTTTTCTCTTCTTTGTCAGAATTTCCCTCCATATACTTGTGGGTTTATTTAGCCATATCATTTCTAGACTAAATTTAACTAGCACTAGAAAAAAAAGTTCAGTTTTTATATGATTATACCATGCTGTCTTTCCAGTATGGATACTTTTATTTATTTTCCTTGTCTTATTGCATTTTATAAGTAATCTCATGAAATATTTGATAAAATAATGAGCTGGTATTCTTGCATTGTTCCCAACCTTAGTGACTACATGTTGGATATGTTGCATTTAAGTACGATAGTAGCTATAGTTTTTTTCATGGATGCCATAACAAATTATCACAAATTTAGCAGCTTTAAAAAATATTATTTTGGATTTATCTAGATCAGAAGTTCAAAGCACAGGTTTCATTGGCTAAAATGAATGTGTCAGCATGTCACAGCAGAATTGACTGGGAACCGACCAAGAGGCACACGGAAGTATAGCAAAACGGGTTTTTATTATGCCCAGAGGGCTCAGAGGGGACTCGCCACCAAATTCTGAGCCCCAAACAAAGAATGTAGCAGTCTTTTATACATTTTGCTTAGGAAGGAAGTGGGGCACGGTTACAATATGGCTATCTTTAGTGTGGCAGGGTATTGAGCAACCTTAGTGCCTGGTACAGAAATTGCTGCGGGTGATTTATGAGAGCAGCAGCTGACAGGGAAACGTTGTAGGGGTGGAAGCCCGGTAGTGGAATTTTCTGATTTTCCACTTCAAGCAGAGCTGTGTTCCTGTCTGTAGTCTCTAGGGGAGGAGATGTTTTCTTGTTCATTTGTATTGTTGGCAGAATTCACAAAGATTCCCTGATTTCAAGGGATCATATGATTAAAATTGGGCACACCCGGATAATCCAGGATAATCTCACCACATCAAGGTCCTTGGCCTTAATACCGTTTGCAAATTCCTTCTTCCATATAAAGTAACACTCACAGGTTTTGGGGATTAAGCCATCAGGGCATGGAAATCTCTGAGGTGCCTTTATTGTGCATAATACAATGCTCCTATCAAACTAAGAAAATTAAATTCTATCCATAGGTTGTAGAAAGTTTTATAATGAATGGATGATGAGTTTTGTGAAATTTTTTTGAGATGAGCATAACATGTTTTTCCTTTATTCTTTTAATGTGAGTTACACAGATTTTTGAATGTTAAAAAAAAAAAAACAACTTTGCATTGCTGGGCTAAGGACCACTTTTTTATGATGTATTATTCTTGAATTGCTAATATTTTAAGATTTGTATGTTAGTGCTTATAAAACATATTGGGGCATAATTTTTTATTCTTGTAGCATCTTTGCCTGGTTTTGATATCAGAATTATGCTGGTGTTATAAAAGGAGCTAAGAAACATTTCCTCCTCCTCCATTTTCTGGAATAGTTTGTGTAAAATGTATTATTTCTACTTTAATTGTTTCTGTGCCTCTCCACTGAAAATACCTGGGCCTGGGGTTTTCATTATGTAATGATATTGATTAGTCATTTAATTTCTTTAATAAGTATAAGGATATTCAGAATTTCTATTTTCCTTCAGTTGTTCTACTGGGCCCTTCAGTGAATATGTCTATTTTGTTGAGATTATCAAATTTACTGGTAAATAGTTGTTCATAATATGCCCTTCTTATTTTAATGTTTGAGCTATATGGTAATATGCTCTCTTTTATTATTAACACTGGTAAGTTTTTTAAATCTTAATTAGCCTAGCTAGATTATCAATTTTATTAACCCTCAAAAACATGTTTTAATTAATTTTTCATGTCATTTCTCTATTTCAATAATTTCTTGTTTTCATTTGAATATTATTTTACTTCTGTTTACTTTGAAATTAATTTCTTCCTCTTTTCCTAACTTCTTAAAAAATAAATTTGTATTATTGGTTATAAACATTTCTTTCTTTCAAAATTTCAGATTTTTATGACGTTCCATCATGTAACCTAGAAAGTATGTGCAGCTGTTCATTTGTATGGAAACAAAAAATAAGTTTCCCTCCACCTCTCATAGTTCTTAGCTGGCATGGAGCCTGCAACAATAGACAAACAAAAGAAAAAAAAATACAAGTTTAATAACATGTGTACCTCACATATCCATGGAAGACACTCAGGGAAATGAGGACATGTCAAAGAGGTTGCACTGAATTCAGGCTTAAATACCATCTTCAACTGAAAGAAAGAAGGATATAGGGGAATAGTGAAGAGAGACAACCAGGAAAAGCATGGATATCCAAATTTATTTTCAAAGAGTTATCCAAATTAATCTAAAATTTAAATAAATATTCTCCTTAATGGAATATTTTACATTTATCATTCTGGAATTCTTACATTTATGTTTCTTCCATTTTCGCTTCATTATGTACTTAGTGGTTTATTGATGCTGTTGAAAGTTTAAGAATTAACATTATAGTTTATTTTGTAGTCCTGCCAATTTTCTCTTCTCTTCCTCATTGGTTTCTGATTTTGCATTTATTATTTCCTCCCTTCTTTATTTTAATTTTTCTCTTTTGCTCCCATTGCTTTTTGAATTGAGCATTCTATTCCTTTATTTCAATTCTTTCATTTGTACTCTTGCATCTCAGGCCATTTATTTTCTTCTGAAGCTCTGGGTGAGGAGGCAGGAAGGTGAGGGGCAGAACTTGGCTGGGAACAAAGGTTGTCTTTCTATGCAGATAAAGCCTCCCAGGTAACCTCTGGGAGCTACTCTCAGATGAATAGAGAAAAATCTGTCTGGGTGTGGTTACATCTCCCATTCTCCTCTCTTTTCAACTGGTTGATTGTTCTGGTTATTTGATGAAATTCCTAGGGAGAAGATCTTAAGACAATTGTATTTCTTTTGGACAGAAGCTTTCTTAGTCAGATAAGGAAATTCCAGAGAGAGTCAAAGAGGGTCAGAGAGACAGTGTGTGGGGGAGGGCCAGGGTTCTGAGGCTTATTTCTGAGTCCTTTCAATTTCATTTAGTTTAAAGATATTTTCTTTAATTTTGAGATATTGTTTTCTGTGCCCCAATAAAGCTTTATGTTTTTGCCCAAGTTGAAGCCTTTAATAACACCTTTTGATAGTGTACTGAGCTTTGATTTTACTTCTTTTAGTTTCTACTTTTTGTTTAATCATCTTTAAATAATATTCTCCGAGTATCATTTATTTCCTGTTGTAAATTAACAAGCTTATACATTTTTCTCTCTCTTATTCTTCTCTGATTTTGAGTTATTTCCACTTAATCGAATTATATAACAGTTATATACTATTTTTCCACCTTAGACCTACTTTTATTAAATCTTGGATTTACAGCTAAACTTAAACAATGCTTAATGCCAGCTGCTTCTTAGTCATCTCTTGGTGGATAAAGCATGTTTCTGTTAGATTCTTTAGGAAATTCTTTTGAAAGCATTTTCCTGGCATTAGGGAAATGCAAATTAAAACTATAATGAAATACCACTACTCATATATTAGAATTGATTTTTTAAAACACTGAAACTACTGAGTTCTTGCAAATGGGATTGGAAAACGGTGCAGCTGCTTTGGAACAAAATCTGGCAGTTTCTTAGAGAATGAAACATACACTTACTATAAAACCTAGCAATCCTAGTCCTAACCATTTACACAAGAGAAATGAAAAGCAACGTTAAGAGACAATAACATGCCTTGGCCAGTCTTTGACATTTAATTTCCATATAAAGTTACAATTTGTCAATTCTAATCAATTTAAATCAATCTGGAAAAAATTGATTTCTTTATATTACTGAGGCTTCATTAAGAGATGAAATTTTTGAAAAATGGTAAACTGCTTATTGCTGGCATATAGATATACAATTGACATATATTTTGACCTTATATCCAACAAATTTGGCAAACTAGCAATGTTTTACATAGAACTTTTTTCAGTTTTCTGCATACATAGGCATGTAATCTGTAAAACCAGATTAATCAAATCAGGGATTGATTTGCCTATAAACTGCCTTTCAAACCATGAGGAAAAGCCTATCCCAAATGATCTCACTTTACCCCTTGGTTGACCCAACTTAACGTTGGATGATAATTCCAGGGCACTATCTTCCCTTTTTGAGAACAATTTCTCTCTCATTAGCCTCGCACGTGGATTAACATCTACACTCAGCTTGTCAGCTTCTTAATACCTCCACTGGAAGCAGAAGCCAACAAGCAACATAAGAATTGTCAGACATTTCTAGAGGAAATATGGTCCCAAATTCTAGGCTTTTCTTTCTGGTTTTCCGTTTCTTTTGTATTCCAAGCAAATTTTGTGCTTCAATTAAATTAATATTGCCTCTTACAGGAGAAATCAAACTTGTATGTTATGAGACAGAAAGCAACAAAAAAACACAGTATCCCATGTGATATTCTTGCCAAGTTCCAATATAAATCAAGTCACTAGAAAACATGAAAAATTAGAAACATTCTGCAAAATGACTGGCCTGTAATCTTCACAACTGTCATGAGGAGGCACTCATTGATATATGCTTGGAGTGATCAATGACATCCTTGCTCTAGAATGGCTGAATATAAAAGGTAAGACAGAGATTACAGCTGCTAAAATCACACAACACTGTGCATCCTACGGAAATCCTTCAAATTTATTCCATGATGAGCCCTCTGGAAATATCTGGGTCACACAGGAAAATTCTTTCATTAACAATCATTTGCCAAATGACTCTTCATATAAATACATTTACAAGGCAGAAAAGGAAAAAGAAAATGATGGCAATATGTTTTTTTTTTTTTTTCAGGTATTCAGTTAGTAGATTATTAGAAACAAGGAGCCATGAGGATTGCCAGCTTTTCCACAAGTTTCAAACCTCAGGATCAATTATTCATAACTAGACACTGTACAACTACCCCTAAATGAAAGTCATCCATGTGCAGACACAGACCTCAGGCATACTGCAGACTGATTTCTTGTTTTGTGTCAGGAAACAATGCAATATCTGGCTGACTCTCCCACCATGAAAAATTTTGAAATACACAGGAGGAAATTCCCAAGAATTAACTATGGCAATACAGCAACTCTTACTGCAATGATATTCATTTTCACATAAATATAAAAATAAATGTAGAGCTCCTTTTTGTTCTAGGTCTAGGAAGTGTTCAAATTTATATGAAACTCAACAGGAAAATATAGCAGCTTGTTTCCCAAGAATATCAAGAAGATTATGTTACCTAGAACATGTACATGAACCGAAAGTTCCCTAAAGCATAGGAAAAAGGAGCAAACTCAATTTTCTGGTAGAAAGGGTAAATGAATAATTGAAAATTAGGCAGTTGATACTGATGATACTGAAGAGTATAAAGTCATTGTGTTATTGTTTTATTACCGAGACTTATTAAATCATTAAAGAAATAAATATTGGCCCCTATGATTCTGAAAACATTTAATTTCATCAACTTTTTCTTGAAATAGTTTTCTAAAGCTAAGGGCTAGGTAGATCAATATTGAGTTATTATGCCAAGTGATCAATCAGTTAATAGCCATAGTAAGTGTGGATTTCTCCTAAGTATATAAATAATCCTACCATCCAGAGATAACTAAGGGAAATATTTTATTTTGTTAGGACACACGTACCCATGTTGAGATATTAATGTAAAAAAACTTTAGATCTATTGCCTCCTCCCATTCATGCCTTCTTTCCCTTATAAATCATTATTATTTCTTAGAAATGCTGTCCTTACAAAATGAGCTCTTCTTTGAGAAATTGGGTATTCACCCACCCACTCCTTGTTCCCTTGGCCAGAAGAGAACAATGTTTTTATGGATGGAGAGGGGGTTGCCACACAAAGCTCAGGGTTTCAGAAGATCTGACTTGATATCCTATGTTTCTTTAAGAAGTTCTTGTATGTTTACAGGGTCCAGATTAAAGAGAAAAGAAAAACGATTTCTGTGGTTAAAAAAAAAAAAAAAACAGAAGGTAATGGTATCACAAAAAATAATTGCCAATCTAAAATCCAAATTCATAACAAATATATTTCCAGAATGAGGATGGAAGAAGACATTTTCAGACAAACAAAATGTAAGAAGTTTGTGACCCACAGACCTGGTCTAAAAGAAACAGAGTAAGAGGTGTTTTCTGGCAGATGAAAGATGATTCTAGATGGAAAGTTCTAGAGATAGGAAGGAACAAAAAGCAACCAAATACATAAATATTTGTTGTGCTATTTGCCTTGCATGTGAATCTCTAACCTCCTGTGTCAGTGCTCCCACCAGGATTTTTCTTGACAGGTTGTCCCCAAATACTCACAAACACAACAGCATATCTTCTTATTTCTTCTGTGTGAGAAATTCCTCATTTAGTTTTGCTCTGAGGCTTGAGAACTGTCATAACCTGCGTTTCCTTAAGACCTGGTGATATTCTATTAATATTATCAGCACAGACAATAATAGTGATTTCTTCAACACAAATTATTCCTCTCCAAGGCTGCTACTGTGAGGTCAGATATAATTTATTCTCCTACTTTATGGGATATTGTTGTAACATGCCAAATGATTTGAGGATTTTGCAAGCCTATCTGTAGTATTTGATGCACAGTTTGTATTGGAAAATATAGGAACTCAATTTCTAACCAGCTGTCAGCTGGATAAAATCTTCTGTCAGAGCGCTGTCTAATTAATAGCAATGTATATCTCTAATACATATCAACCCTGTTTCATGTCACATACTGATTTGCTGCCATTGGACACTAACACTTTCTGCAATTAGACAGAAAGCTTCCATTTTAAATGTGCAGATGATGTCAGAAATATGCTAATTTCTACTTCTTTCTTCCAGATGGACTTTTTTCCCATCAAATATATGACTGAATTGTGTCAAAGTTCAGTTATCCTCTATGTAAAAGTAGAAAAAATTATAGTTTTTAAAGTGAAATTTGCCATTTTAAAAAATAATGCTTTTGTTATTTGGGCCGATCCTAGCACTTAATCATTTTACCATACACCTCAGGGGTAGATAAGAAATAATATGAGAAAGAAAATGCTCCTATTGAATATGATTTTAATTTTATTCCTCCATGGCACTTTTTCCCCTTTCAAAAGAAAGACCAAGGTGATCACCGTCCACGCCTTAGACGCAAAGCCACGAACTCACCATCACCTAAATTGACCTATGTGCTTGTATAAGTTGCTCATCGAAAAGTAATGACTTCTCAAAGCAAAAATGGTGAGCTGGTATGAACTGATAATTTTATCCTTGTAGTTCATAACTTCATTTATCATCAGAAAAAGATATAATATTTAAAATGTGGTCAATCTCCCTGCCATATCTACACCAATGAATTTACTCTCGTCAATGCACAGCAGTTAAAGCTCTGTTTTCTCACCTCATATAGGGAAGTCATTTCTGTCAAGCATGTGTTTAGGTACTTTAAAAATAATAACATCCTTCGTCCCATATAGAAGCTTCCATTTCCACTAGAGTGATCATAGAGAAATACACAGAAGGGAAATAAAGTTAGATAATTGTTCTTATAAAGGAGAATATACATACTGTCGTATTTGAAGACTAAGTAAAAATAGATATATTTATAAAAATATATAAATTTTCAGAGGTAACACCACCCATGTGAAGTTCATAGCATCACCTCTAGGGCTTCCAAACCTTGTTTTTCTATGTCTAATGTGATCTTGACTCTTCATGTGTTTGATCAGCATCCCCTAATAATGCAAAATTGACATGACCTTATGTTCGGGCTTTATAATTCTTTAGAATGCTTTAGTTCACAAGAGCCTATGTAAGTGTGTATTTTTTCTAATTACCATCATAGAACACTCTGCATTCTAGTCTGGATTCTTAATATACACAGTATAATATATATATGTGTGTGTATGGAATATATACTTCTCAATATCATTATTTCGGACATGAAACTAATATCCATAGAGGGTTAGAAGAATGCTTGAATGAACCATAATCTATATAGTCTCCTTTCCTGTCTATATTCTATATATTATTTAAAAATCAAGAAAGAGAAATACTTATGTGGATTACTTTTCTTGTTTTGTTTTGTTTGTTTCTTTGTTTTTGTGAGGTTATTGCTGTTACTGTTTCTTTGATATGGTACCTTACTGGATTTGGGTTTGGCATAATGCCCTCAACTTCTATAGAGGAACATGTTAAGAAATATATATCCACATAAAACCCGTATTCATTGAGGGGATGCTCTTTTGGGTGTTGCTTACTATGTCTCAATTTTCCTCTTTTATGAGGACTCAGGGAATAATTTCCCTTCAAATTTCTGTGCTCCTTTCCCAAGAAAATGGTTTGTTCTTCTCTTGAGAACATATTTTATTTGCTCTTCCATCTATAACAATTATATAAAGCCTTAAGACAGTCTTTACCTTATTGTCCTTTACCATGAATTTCTCTCAAATTTTTAGCCCCATAGCATACTATTGTTATTTCTGTAAGTTACACCATATCTATTTTTTTGTTCAAAATTTTGTCATATAGATGAAAAAAATATAATACACTATCATTATGCTGTTGGAATAAAAAAAAAAAAAAAGCCTTGGAGAGGTTACCGAACACACCCTGCTAGTGGGGCTGCCATAATTAAAACTCGGTTTAGATTCTAAAACATTGCCTCTGATTCCACTCCTGCCTAGGAACCGGAAAGAAAGTGGCTGTGATACCAGCAACAACAACAACAAAGCCAGATAACCTGCAAGTCATAACATATTCGGAAGCTAGCAGAGAGCCAGCTGAGGCAGCCGAGGCAGCCCCATATCCAAGGAGAGGAAGGACAGCAGAGTGACAAGCCTGAGGCACAGAGCAGGAGCAAAGAGTGGCTACCACATATGTGGGTGAAGAGAGAGCCGCTAAAATTTTAATGAGTTACCGAAGACTGTCTGTTTACTAGCATGACAGTGAAGAAACTCCAGACAGTGAGAACAAAGGGAGCTCACACTCACTCTAAAGCTCTTACCACTGTTTCACAGGATGCTCACAAGAAAAATAGGGGACAGGGCTGGGGTCCAGAGAATGTCCCCTGTAAGGATCAGTCACCCTTAAGGGTTCCCCCTTTCTGCTCCCTCCTCTCTACAGAGCAAACGAAGTAAGCATGGAGAGGAGAAGAGGCATGCTGTCATGTCTAGAACCCCAATAAAGATCTGCTGTCCACGCGCGATGGTCAAGAAAAACATCACTGCACCCCTAGGGAAGGAATAGAAAATACTTTTGTGACCCTGCAAGTCTACCTACAGCCCTGGAGTTTTACACCAGTAAGAAAGTAGCAGGAAACTCTCCCACAAAAGACTGGCCCAAAACACCTGGCAACACTTGTTCACCACTGGGAAGAGGGGAAGAAAAGATGAGGAAGCCTCACCTTCAAGGAGCAGGCACACAGGTTTTTGCTTCCTTGAAATGGTACTTTTGCTGAACCTATGGGCGGGTGGGACAACCAAGAATGCCCCTGCCCTCCTCTGAATGGCTATAAAGCAATGATTAAGAAGCACCAATAGACTTCAGGTTTCCAGTCTGACATGTAAAGAATTTGGAAATTATCACTGTCATCCTCACAACAAGAAACAAAAAAGGTTGAACAAACTGAAAATCAACTCTTCTTGGATCCATCAGAGAATTGAGGTCACTGGACAAATAGCTGCCCTGAATGCTGGAGAAACAGGTGTACACAGAGAGGCACACTTAACCAGGAACAGAAGCTCATGGGCAGAAGCCAACTACCAGACTCTGTCGGAACGCTCAAACTGTAATTCAAGCATTTCTGGAGGCTCAGTGTGGAGGGGCTTGAGAATGACACAGTCTGTGTGAACCATCAAGATGTACTTCAGTAGATGAATGAACTGATATATCCATACACGGGAATGGTATCAGCAATAAAAAGATATGAGCTATTAAGCTATGAAAAGTCATGGAAGAATCTTATAAGCATATTGCTAAACAAAGAAGCAAATACGAAAAGGCTACATTCTATATGGCTCCAAATACATGACATTCTAGAAAGGACAAAACTATAGAGACAGTAAAAAATGTTGTCAGTTGCCAAGGGTTTTGGGGGAAGGGAGGGTGGGATGACCAGGAGGAGCACCAGCAACTCGCAGGACCATGCAGCTAGTGGTACGCTGTAATGATAGGTACACGGCATTATGCATTTGCCCAAACCCACGGATGCACCAAACAGAGTGAACTAACCTATCAGTATCCATCCATCGATTGTAACAAATGTACCACACTGATTCCAGTGAAAAAGAAACTGTGTGTATTTGTAGAGTGTGTACCTGCACACGCATTGGGCTATATGAAAATCATGCTTTCTGTTCAATTTTTTGTCTACCTAAAACTGTTCTAAAAAATAAAGTTTACTTATTCAAAAAATGAAAATTAACAACAGTCTACTGCTGGCGTCAGGGCAAGAAAGTAGATACTCCTTCTTTGTCACAGACATATAAGGAAAGATAGAAGCTGAAGGTAGAACACAAACACTGTGAGAACCTCTCTCCTCCCCAGCCCTCAGACTGAGCACAAAGTTCTGCTAGAAACATGGGAGGCCTGTAGAGGAAGAAAGATAACCACAGCAACAACGGATCCTGAACCCGTCTTGAAAACTGACTAGACACACACACATAGACTCACATAAAAGCACACACTTAACTACTATTTTGACAGAAGAAATATATCCCCATTTCCAAATGAAAATACTGTGTGCATTATCTCTTGTGTACCTGATGCCTAGTATTTAGAGTCAAATATTGTGACACACACACACACACGTGTGAGCAAAAACATCTCACTATCAAGAGACAAAGTAATAAGAACAACCAGAGTCAGAAGTCACTCAGAAAAATAATTTTTAAATCTATGACTAATTTGCCAAAATATCTAGTGGAAACTCTGAAAAACATGCGTAAAAGTGGAGAATTTCAAGAGATAAGTACAAACTATAAAAATAATCTAATGGAAATGCTAGAAATAAGATAGTGCCAGAGTTGAAGACTTTCTTTCATGAGGTTATTAGTAGACTCAGAATATCTGAGAAAAAAAAATAAGTGAATTTGAAAATAGAAATTACCCAAACTGAAACACAGAAAGAAAAATAAGGATTTTGTTCTAAAGGAGAATTTAATAGTGGTGGACAATACAAAACTGGCTACCATACAGGAATTCCAGAGATAAAAGAGAGAGTCACAGCAGAAAGAATGTTTTCGAATTTTCAAATAATAATGAAATATTAAATCACAGATCAGAGAATCCCAAGAGGGGAGAAAAGCCTGTATGTGTGGTAATCAAAGAGCTGCAGCACAACGATAAAGAGAAATGTTTGAAAACGGGTAGAGAAAGAAGATGCGTTATATACAGCAGAACAAAGATAAGGAATACAATATGCCTCTGGTGATAAATTATGTAATGTAGTAGATCAACCTTTTTACAGTACTAAAAACAAAATGTGAATACCTGGACTTGTATACTCACTGAAAATATCTTTCAAAAATGATGGTGGAATAATATTGTCTCCCTCCCCTCACCCCCCAAAAAAACACTGAGAATATTAATTTCCTGGGGACCTAAACTAAAAGAGATATTAAAGGAACTTCTTTGGTCAGAAGGAACAAGATAGCAGACATAAACTTAGATTTAAACACAGACATGAATAGCTTCAGAAATGGTGAATACAAATATAATTTGAAAATGCATAATTATTTTTCACTTATTTAAGAGGTAACTAGTGTTTATTATTAATAAAAATACTTAAAATGTTTTGAGTAGTTTATAAAACATACTTGCACATGTATGATACTACCACAATGTTTGGGAGGGAGTAATTGGAAGAGCATTGTTATAAAGTTCTTACATTAGATGTTAATTAGTATAATATTTTTGAAATTGGATGGTGATAAATTAAAGATTTATATTATAAACCCTAAGGCAATATTAAAAATAGAAGAAAAGAGATTAGTAGCTAATAAGACATAGTGGAGAAAAAAATTAAATCATAAAATATTCAATTAATTCAAGAGCAGACAGAAAAAGAAAATACAGAATAGATAAAAACAAAACAAAACAAAGAACTAGAAAGCTGTAGATTTAAATACAACCATTTTAAAAATTACGTTAAAGATAAGTGGTGTAAGAACATCCATGAAATGACAGATTATTTTTATATTGAGTAAAAAAGCAAGACCAAGCTGTATAGAGCTATAAGATACATTCTTTAAGTGTCAAAAGTCTTAAAAAATATACCACAACTAAAGGTACATTATGCTAAAACTAACCAGAAGAAAGCTGAGGTGGCTGGACTTCAGAACACTGAGTGAACTAGGGATTTAGAAGAGGGAGAAATATATTAAACCATCATGATAAAGGGACTAATTTATCCGGGAGACCTATCAGTACTAAATGTGTGTCACATAACAACAGAATTTCAAAATATATGAAGCAAAAAGTCGCAGAACTGAAAAGATAAGTAGATTAATCCATATTTTTTTATTTCAGAATATTATGGGGGTACAAATATTTTGGTTATATGTAATGGGCTTGCCCTTCCCCCATACAGTATATAGAGCATCCATTAGTTGTGAGTTTACCCCCACCATGCCCCTCCAACCTGACCAGCACCCAGTGAATATTATTTCCATGTGAGCACCTTAGTGTTGATCAGTTGGTACCAATCTGATGGCAAGTACATGTGGTGCTTGTTTTTCCATTCTTGTGATACCTCACTTTGAAGGATGGGCTCCAGCTCTATCCAGGATAATATAAGAGGTGCTAGTTCACCATTGTTTTTTGTAGTTGAGTAGTATTCCACAGTATACATATACCACATTTTATTAATCCACTCATGTATTGATGGGCACTTGGGTTGTTTCCACATCTTTGCAACTGTAAATTGTGCTGCTACAAACATTCGAGTGCAGATGTCTTTATTATAGAATGTCTTGTTTTCCCCTGGGTAGATGCCTAGTAGTGGGATTGCTGGATCAAATGGTATTTCTATTTTTCGCTCTTTGAGGTATCTCCAAGTTACTTTTCACAGGGGTTGTACTAATTTGCAGACATACCAGCATCGTATAAGTGTTCTTATGTCTCCGCATCCACAGCAGCATCTGTTGTTTTGGGACTTTTTGATAAAGGCCATTCTAATTGGAGTTAGGTGATATCTCATTGTGGTTTTGATTTGCATTTCCCTAATTAGAGATGTTCAGCCCTTTTTTTTTTTTTTTATATGTTTGCTGGCCATCATTTTGTATTCTTTTGAAAAGTTTTGGTTCATGTCTTTTTCCCACTTTTTGATAGGGTTGTTTGATTTTTTCTTGTTGATTTTCTTACGTTCTATGTAAATTCTTGTTATCAGCCCTTTATCAGATGTACAGCATGCAAACATTTTCTCCCATTCTGTAGGTTGTCTATTCACTCTAATGATAGTTTCCCTGGCTATGCAGAAGCTTTTTAAGTTGATCAAATCCAATTTATTTATTTTTGTTGCTGCTGTGATTGCTTTGGGGGGTCTTCTTCATAAACTCTTTGCCTATGCCAATGTCTATAAGAGTTTTCCCAACATTTTCTTCTACAATTCTTAAGGTTTCACATCTTAGGTTTAAATCTGTTATCCATCATGAGCTGGTGTTGTGAGAGGTGAGAGTTGGGGGTCCAGTTTCAATCTTCTGGATGTTGTTATCCAGTTTTCCCAGCACCATTTATTGAATAGGTATTCTTTTACCCAATGTATATTTTTGTTTGCTTTTTCAAAGATTAGATGATTATATAATATATGTATATTATATATTATAAATATAATGTATTATATTTATGTATTTATAATGTATTATGTATTTTTAATGTATTTATAATGTATTATAAATATAATGTATATTTTTGTTTGCTTTTTCAAAGATTAGATGATTAGATGGTTTTATATCTTGGTTCTCAGTCCTGTTCCAAAGGTCTATATCTCTGTTCTTGTGCCAGTAACATGCTGTTTTGGTTACTGGAGTCTTGTAGCAAAGCTTGAAATCTGGTAGACTGATGCCACCCAATTTCTTTTTGCTTAAGATTGCTTTGACTATACAAGGTCTTCTCTTGTTCCATACAAAGTGTAGAATTATTTTTTCTATATCTGTAAAGAATGATGATGGTATTTTGATAGGGATTGCATTAATTCTGTAGATAACTTTAGGTAGTATGGACATTTTAACAATATTGATTCTGCCAATCCATGAGCGTGGTAGGGTTTTCCATCTGTTTACATCTTCTACAATTTCTTCTCTCAGTGTTTTGTAGTTCTCCCTATATAGGTCTCTCACCTCCTACATTAAATATATTCCTAAATATTTAATATTCTTTGATGCTATTGTGAAAGGTGTTGAATCTTTCATTTGATTTTCAGCTTGACTGTTATTGGTATATATGAATGCCACTGATTAGTGTGCATTGATTTTGTATCCTGAGACTTTACTGAATTCATTTATCAATTCCAGAAGTCTCTTGGTTGACTCCTTGGGATTTCCTTGATATGATATCATACTGTCAGCAAAGAGTGAGAGTTTCACCTCTTCTGCCCAAATTTGGATACCCTTAATTCCCTTCTCCTGTCTGATTGCTCTGGCAAGGACTCCCAGCACTATGTTGAATAAAAGTGGAGATAATGGGCAACCTTGCCTAGTTCCAGTTCTACGCAGGAATGCTTTCAATTTTTTCCCATTCAGTTTGATATTGGCTTTGGTTTGTCATCTATGGCTTTAATAATTTTAAGATATGTCCCATCTATGCCTATTTTGTGAAGAGTTTTTATCATAAAATTGTGCTGGATTTTGTCAAATGCTTTTTCTGTGTCTGTTGAGAGAATCATATGGTCTTTGTTCTTGCTTTTATTTATGTGGTGAATTGCATTTATAGATTTGCATATGTTGAACCAAACTTGCATCTCTTGGATAAAGCCCACCTGGTCATTATGAATTATTTTTTTGACGCGCTGTTGGCTTTGGTTTGCTAAGATATTGTTGAGGATTTTTGCATCTATGTTCATGAGGGATATTGATCCTCAGTTTTCTTTTTTTGTTGTGTCTTTTTCTGGCTTTGGTATTAAGGTGATATTGCCTTTGTAGAATGAGTTGGGGAGGATACCATCCTTCTTGATGTTGTGAAATAATTTCTGCAGTATAGGTATGAGTTCTTTTTAAGTTTGGTAACATTCAGGTGTGAACCCATCTGGTCCTGGACCTTTTTTTGTTGGAAGACTTTTAATTGCCACTTAGATTTCTGTGCTTGATATTGGTCTATTCAGGAATTCTACTTCATCTTGATTGAGCCTAGGGAGGTTGTGTTTTTCTAAGAATTTGTCCAGTTCCTCCACATTTTGTAGTTTTTGAGCATGTAGATTTTTATAGTATTCAAAGATAATGTTTTGTGTTTCTGTGATGTCTGTAGTGACCTTTCCTTTTTCATTTCTGATTGAGCTTATTATAGTCCTTTCCTTTCTAGCTTTTGTCAATCTAGCCAAAGGGTTGTCAATTTTGTTTACCTTTTCAAAAAAAAACAACTTTTGGTTTTATTAATCTTCTGTATAGTTCTTTTATTCTCAATTTCATTTAGTTCTGCTGTGATCTTAGTTATTTCTTTTCTTCTGCTAGGTTTAGGATTGATTTGCTCTTCCTTTCCAGTTCCATGAGATGGCTTACTAGTTTGTTGATTTGTGAACTTTCTATCTTTTGGATGTGAGCATTTAGTGCTATTAGTTTTCCTCTCAGGAATGTTTTTGCTGTATTCCACAGATTTTGATAATTTCTGTTCCTGTTATCATTTAGTATAAAGAATCTTTTGATTTCCATCTGGATCTCCTCTTTACCCAGTAGTCATCAAGCAATAGATTGTTTAGTTTCCATGACTTTGTGAAGTGGTGAGTGTTTCTATTGGAATTGATCTCTAATTTTACACTACTGTGGTCTGAGAGGATACATGGTATAATTTCTATTTTTTTTAAATTTGTTGAGTTCTGATTTGTGGCCTAGGAAGTGATCGATTTTAGAGAAAGTTCCATGAGCTGATGAGAAGAATGTATATTGAGGTTTATTTGGGTGGAATGTTCTGTAGATGTCTGTTAGACCCATTTGTTCTAGAGTTCTGTTTAATTCCATTGTTTCTTTGCTTATTTTCTGTTTGAAGGATCTGTCCAGTTCAGTCAGCAGGGTGTTGAAATACCCAGCTACTATGCCATTACTGTTAATCATATTATTTAGGTCAAACAAGGTTTGCTTTACGTATCTGGGTGCTCCTGTATTGGGTGCATAAATATTAAGAATTTTTAAGTCTTCTTGTTGGATTTTTCCCTTCACCATTATATAGTGACCATCTTCATCTTTCTTTACTTTTGCTATTTTAAAGTTTATATTATCTGCTCTAAGAATAACTACCCCAGCTTTCTTTTGGTTTCCATTTGCCTGGAAGTTTGTTTTCCAACCCTTCACCTTGAGTCTGAAAGCATCTTTGTGGGTAAGATGCATTTCCTGGAGACAGAATATACTTGGCTTGTGTTTTTTTATTCACTCAGCCAGTTTATGTTTCTTCAGTGAAAAATTCAAGCGATTCACATTTATTCAGAGAATTGATATTTGGGGTAAATTTCTGTTCATACTGTTGTATAAAATTTTTTTGTTTTGTTTTACCTCTTGAGCCATTGTGGAATCAGTGTTCTGGACTTTAACTCGAGTGATTTTACTTTGGTGGGTGTCCATTGCACTGTTCTGTGTATAATGCAGGTTGGAGTACTTCCTGCAGGGCAGGTCTTGTCTTTGCAAATTCCTTCAGCAATTGCCTGCCTGAGAAAGTCTTTATTTCTCCTTCATAAATGAAGCTTAATTTTGCCAGGCAAAGAATTCTAGGTTGGCCATTATTCTGTTTTAGAAGATTTAGCATGGGTCCCCAGTTTCTCTGGCTTGTAAGTTTGCAGTTGAGATGTCTGAGTTAGTCTGATAGGTTTTCCTTTGTATGCTATCTACTCTTTTTGTCTTACTGCTCAGAGTATTGACTCTTTCATGTTTGCTCTGGCCAGCCTAATAACTATGTGACATGATGATTGTCTTTTCACATTGAGTTTCCCAGGAGTTCTGTGTGCTTCTTGTATCTGGATATCTAGATTTCTGGCCAGGCCAGGTAAGTTTTCCTCTATTATTCCAAGAAATATATTTTCTAGCCCTTGTGTATTTTCTTCTTCTCTCTCTCCAGGATGCTTATAATTCTTATATTTGGTTTCTTTACATAATCCTACATTTCTTGTATGTTTTGTTCATGTATCTTATTTCTGTCTTCTTTTTCTTCATCTGATTTGTTTAGCACATAGACATGATCTTCTTCAAGCTCTGAGGTTCTTTCCTTGGCATTATCCACCCCATTCTTAAGGCTTTCCACTGTGTTTTATAGTTCCTTGAATGCCTCTTTTATTTCCAGTATTTCCGTTTAGCTCTTTTATAAAACGTCAATTTCTTTAGAGAATTTTACATTCATTTTCTGTATTGTTCTTGTGGCCTTTTTGTGTTGGGTTTCTATTTTCCCTTCAATTTCATTGAGTTTTCTTATAATCTGTATTTGAAATCCTTCCTCTGCCATTTTAATCATTTCATTTAAGTTGGCGTCCATTGTTGAGGATCCAATTATTTCTTTTGGTGGTGACTTTTCTCTCTGATCGTTCATGTTTCCTGCATTCTTTCACTGATTCTTTCTCATCAGGCTACTTGGTCAGGAACTGGGGGGTGCTAGGACTGGTTTATGGCCCTATCTTGAAGTTCCCAAGGGTCGTTCCTTGATAGTACTGGGGAGAGGCATGCTGGTCCCCTATTGCCTTAGGGGTATTTTAGCCAATTGGCTTACCTCTGACCTGTTGTCTTCACCTCTTGCCAATAGTGACTAGTGAGTTTGGTCCCCCAGCTTAAGCTCCCAGTTGGTGGATCTCATTTGTGGATATGACTCCACTGCCCTCTAATAGCTTGAGATGGAAGGCACTCTGTTAAGCTATGGGGTTAACCTCTCTGTCGTTAATTGTAGTTTGCATGGAGAGCCTATTACTGAGGTAATCCGATGTCTCTGTTGCAGGCTCTAGACCCCCAGATGGGGTATGCAAATGTTCTGAACTTTGGGAGGTGCCTTTCCACTCCCAAGGGTTATTTGAATCCTGTTACCCCTTACTGTGGGGGTAAGGGCAAGATAGATAGCACCTGGTGCAGGCAAGTCTGGGCGTGTGTGCTTCTGTGGTTGTTTGATCTACTGCTGTGGGGAGCTGCTATTATGTTATTCAGGGCTCTTTCACCACAGTTGGAGGGCTGCTCCTGATGGGAAGGGTCAATTGGTGTAATTGCTGTGGTCTCTGGCCAGGGTTTTCCATCCCTGCACACAAACCCCAATGCTGGCCACCACCCGAACCTGGAGAGCAAGCCCCGGAGTCATGATCTTATTAGATGATCTAAGTCGGTCTGGCAGGCTGAATCAACAGGCCGCTGACTATTTTTCAGCACCAAAGCCCCGCAGATTGACACCAGTTGCACAGACAAAGTGGCTTTTCTCACTTCTCCCCACCTCCTAGGACATAGTCCACTGCACCCAGTGTGAAAGTTCCCAGGCTGGGAGAGCTAGCATTGGGGGTGACCACTCAGGATTTGACAGATGCTGGTCCAGCAGGCTGAATCACCAGACCACCAGCTGTCACCTCTGCATCACAGTCTGGCATTGATAGAACTCTAGTATCTCCCTTTAGGTGCCTCGTCTATCTGCCTTTACTTTCCACCTTCACAGTTTTCTTATGTTTGTGTTATATATAATGTCCTAGCTTTTTAGCTGTATTTAGTAGATGACTACAGGGAGGTATACCTATTCCATTTTCCTGGAAGTGGCATCCTCTTTGCTCAGGATTTTATTATCTGTGTTCATAAGGAAGATTAGTCTGCAATTTACCTTATACATAACATCCAAGTCTGTTTTAGACATTAATGTTTATTCTAGCCTCATTAAACCCTTTCAGGCATATTCCAACATTTTTATTCTATGGAAGAGGTTATGTATGATTGATATTAGTTTTTCTTATTTCAAAAGTAAACCCAGTGAAGCTCTCTAGCTAGGAGTTTCACAGCAAAATTTTTCCTTACTTTCATATATAAATTTTTTGATAGATATAGGACCAACAAGATTTTCTCTTTCTTAATGTCTTTATTGCCAAGTAATACTTTTCAAAAATTTGTCCTTTTTTCTAAACAATCACTTTTCCCCATTAAACTACTTATGATATCCTTTTCTTAACTTTTAAACATCCATTGTATCTTAGTGACATGCAATTTTTTGCATTTCTGACATTGTAATCTGTGTTTTATTTTCTATTTTACTTTATTGGTCATTTTTGCTAATTATTTATTAATTTAAATATCCTTTTCAAGGAGAGAAGTTTTAGCTTTTTTAATATTTCTATGTTTACATTTGTCTTTATCCAGTCATTTCTGCTCTTCTGATTTTTCCCTTGTAATTTCTTTCTGCTTGACTTGCTATTCTTTTCTTAGCTTCTTTGCAGTTAAATTTATTTTTTTTTAATCTGCTATTCTAACATATGCATTTAGGGTATATATTACCTACTGCATGTATTAGAACCCTTACCTGCTGGGTTAGCCATATCATTTTTATTTAATTATAGCATCAATATTAGTCTAGCTCAAATTAATTTTAAATTTAAGCTCTAATTTGTTTTTTGGGTAATTACTTAGAAGCATATTGAATAATTTCCAAGCAGTTAGGGATTATTCAGGTATCTATTTATTTATTTTTTTCTCATAATTCAACCAGGGACAAGTAACATTCTCCAAATAATTTAGATTATTTGGAATTTGTCATAGCTTCTTCCATTACCCAATGTGTCTTTGTAAATATTCCATGTGCCCTTGAATGTATCCTATACTCTGCCACAGGTTAAGAGGAGTTCTACATATGTCAATCAAATCAAATTTGGTAGCTGTTTTGTACAAATCTTCTGTACTATTACTAATTTTGTGTCTGGTGTTTACATCTCCAATTGCTACAGGTATCTTAAAATACATCTATAAGGGCCACCCAGAAAGTATCTAGCCATGGTTAATAGCATTTTTCGCATTGCATGGCTCATATTAATATAATCTACTTTGATTACAGATGTATGTAGTTCTCATTTTAGTTTGCCTATTCTTTAGAATTGCTATATGCCTGGTGGTAAATTAAAACCTTTATTATTATTAAATGACTCTTTTAACACATAGTAATTCTTCTTACTTTAATTCTACTTTGGCAATTACTGATGTAGCTACACAGCTTTCTTTTAGTGTTTGCATGATATATCTTTTTCCAGCTTTGTACTTTGATTATCTGTGTCCCCATAATTAAAGCAAGTCTCTTGTAAGCCATATATACCATGAATTAATTTTTTATTAATTTTCAGTACTTTAGTGATTTAATTGTCCTATTTAGTCCTCCATAATTTAGTGAAATTACCTATATTTGGGTGGGTTTATTACATATTTGTTTTCTATTTGACCTTTTTGCTTTTTTTTTCTGTGCCCTCTTTTTGATTAATCACATACATGTATCATTGAATTTCCCCTGTCTTCTGTTGCTAGTCATTCATTCTTGTGTTTTAAGGTGTATTTTGGAGATTGGATAATGCATCTTTGACATGTTACAGTCTAATAAAAATAATTACTTTTTCTATTTCACCTAGAGTGTGAGAACCTTAGAAAATGTTAATTCAATTTACTTCATTACACTTTTGCATCATTGTTCTGGTACCCTAGAATTCTGCACATACTTTAAACCCCATATAATTTTATTATTATCATCATGAATATTCACTTACCCACATATTTACTTCTCCTCTCTTCTTTCTGATGTTTCTTTACTCCTGAATTCCCAATTTCCTTCTGCCTGAACAATTCCCTTTAATATTTCCCATATGTCAGTATGCTTACAACAAAGTATCTCCATCTTTATTTATCTGAAATTGTCTTTATTTCACTTTTATTTTTGAAATATTTTTTTCTGGGTGTAGAATTTTAGGTTGGCATTTAAATTCTTTCCTTACTTTGAAGATGCTCTTCCATTGCCTTAGACTTTAAATTTTTTTGTTCTTATTCTTGTCAAGAAACTTGACATGTAATTGTGTTCCATTAAAGGTGGTGTATCTTTATTTCTCTGGTTGCTTGTATGACTTTCATTTTGTCTTTTGTTTTTCAACCATCTTATAGTGATGTGTCTAAGGGTAGTTTTCTATGTAATTATCTTATTTGGTGTGCAGAGATTCTTTGTTTCATAGGTAAATATTTTCCAATATTCTTGTAAAATTCTCAGTTATTACTTTGTTAAATATTATTTCTGCTCCATTCTTCCTCCTTTCCATCTGAGTCTTCAATTAAGTTTAATTAAGAAATTTCTAATAAATTCTACATAGCTCTAATTGTCTTTTCTGTATGTTTTATTCTGAATACCTCACCTCAGTTTGAATATTTTCTATTGAATTCTTAATTTCACCTTACAACACCTGCCTTTTAGTATTTATGATATTCTGCTAAGATTGTCTAATGATTATTTAATTTCAAATATGCTATCAGTCTTAGATACACATTTGATCTTTTTGAATATAGATTTTCAAGTTACCTGTAAAATTATCCCTTTAGCCTATTTTCCACAGTGTTTTCCCTATTTTATTGACTCCATTAATTATAGTTTTTAATAAAAATTTTTTTACAGTTAATATCAATTTGTGGAAAACCTACAGAAATGGTTATGTGGATTTTTTCTTTTTTTTGCTTTTGTTAATGAAGTATTATAGTTGGTGTTTGTAGTAATTTTTGATTAAATGTCAGACAAAACATATAAAATAGAGATCACCCTGATGGAATTATTTTTTCTCTGTCAAGGGTTTACTCTTCCTTCCCTAATTTTTTTTTTTTATTTATGTCAAATATATCAAGTTGTATGGTAGGTATTCTTTTCATTCCCAAAGAGTTAGCCGATTTATTTTTCCAATACCATTTGCTAAATAAACAATTATTTCCCTATTGACTTAAGCATATTCTTTATTTAAATTAAAATTAAACATAAGTTGCAGTTGTTTCTATCAATATATACTGTGTCAGAGTCGCAGTTTAAATTAAACTGTAATATTAATACATTTTTAAAAATTTTATGGGCAAATCTCCATCATTACTTTTATTTTTCATCATTTTCTGGAGTACTTCCCCATAGGTATTATTTCAGATTAATGTTCAAATTAATTATTAGTTAATTTTTTTAATCTAAGAAGAAAGGAACGTTGGAGTTTTGAATGAGACAATAAAATTAAAACTGTTTTGTAATCAATTGGAATTTTACTATCTTAAAGCTTTTTAGTAAAGGAATTGTACATATTTCTCTATAAATCTTTATAATTTTCTTAATGTAGTTGCTATGTATTTCTTCATATGTTTACGAACTGATATTCTATAACATACCTGGTGAGATGATTCCTTAATAATAATTTACAATAAGTTATATTTAAAAGTTTCTTTACTGATTCTGTCATGAGATCTTATTAAACTCTTGCATTCAAATGAATGCATTTTTTCTTTTCATTATAAAAACCATTTTGTATAGCTTAAAAATTTATCAAAACACAAATCCTGCCTATATAAAAATGTGGAACATTGCCAGCACTCCCCAAAATTACCTACCCCTCGTGCTTTCAAATACCACACTCTCCCTCACCTAAAGTTAGTCACTCTTCTAATATTTATGGCAAATATTGCATTTCTTTATAGTATTATTACCTAAACATACATGTAAAAAGCATCCTAGCTTTTGTTAATTTTTTATAAATGGATTCATAATGTTATTTTTTGTCACTACTTTTTGGTCAAAATTCCATTTGAGATCATTATGTTGTTCTCTATAGCTGTAGCTTGTTAATATTTCCTGTTCTCTAGTATATTTTTGTGTTTATAGTTTATTCAGTCACTGTTTTGTTGATGGATATTTTTATTATTTCCATTTTGGGTGATTATATGAATAATGCTGCTGTGAATTTTCCTGCATATATTCCTTGTGAACAGAACTATGCCTTGCTCTTGAGCAAAAACCTAGAAAGGGGAATTCAGGGACATCATTTTCATATGTAATAGATGATATTAAACTTTTTCCAAAGTGGTATTACCAATTTATATTCACACCAGCAGTGTAGGAGTTGGTCCTATTGATTCACATTTTGACAAGTATTTTAGCAATTATAGTCTTGCAGGTGACTGCATAATTAAAGCCGATGGCTGTTTTTATTTGCTTTTCCCCAATTAGAAAATGTTTTGGCATATTTTCTTACAGTTATCATCATTTAGATGTTGCAATTTGGGAAATTTCAGCCCTGGAGTGTTGTGTGACTATTCTGTTTGACCCTGTGACTTTTCTTCTTAATTTGTAGAAGTTTTGTGAACTTATTCTTTTTAGGATCTCTTTTTTCAGATTATGTGCTGTGACTATTTTATAACATCTTGCTACTTTCATTTTAATAATCTGTATGATGTCTGTAAGATCTGAAATGATCACTCCTTTTTAATTTCTTATCTGTTTGTGTCCATCTCTTTTTTCTTCTCCTGATTAGTGAATTTTCATATCAATCTTATTGATCTTTCCAAGAAACTGGTTTCAGCTTTAATTATTTTTTTCTGCTTTCTACATTATTGAGGGACTATTAAGTAATTAAGAACAAAATTACACGAGTCCCAAAAAAATAGTTGTCTAGAAAATAAAAAAAATGATTAACTTGAGACTTCCACAAATCCCAATATCCACTGTTTCAAAGCGTTTCATACTGTGAGGCAAACACTGTGTGCTCAGACAAGCCATCATTTATGTGTGGGAACAAAGAGACACAGACAAGCAAGGACTGAAGAAGAATAACACCCACATATTCTTTCTAAAAAAATACTTGAACTATTTCAGCAGCATGAGAGATGAATGAAACTTCCAAGTCAGTGTTTGTATAAAAAGGAGATAAAGAATGAATACAGGCAAAACTTTAACAAAGTTGGACATGAGGGAGCAAGCTACACGAAAAGATAAAGAACAAACCATAAAATAACATGATAGAATTAAGGGCATATTTACCTTCATTTATTATTATGTAATTATTGCACATAGATCAAAGATTTAATCTTGGATTGGATCTAAATGTTGCTAAGACATATCAAAAACAATATGACATGAAACTTAAATAAAAGAGATGGGCAATGACTCGTCCAGTTGCAAATAGCACAAATTCAACCCAAACCAGTTTCAGTGAGAAGGCAACACATGTTCAACAGTGTTGTGGGAAGCCACTGGTTTAGACCAGCCTCCTGCACCAGGCCCCTGCAGTTCAGACCCAACCGGAATGGATGCGCTTGTGCCAAGTGCCACATAATCAAATGTAAATTCCAAATGGGCTAGTTTCTTAAAAGACAGAAGATTCCAGTCAACCTGAGTCAACACAACATGGAAGTGCCCTCTGTTCTAACCCCATGGGGAGAGTAGCTTTCCAACCACCAATCAGCCTGTTCTCTGCCTCTGCTTTCCTCAGCCCTCTCAGCCCTCTTCTGTCTGTAAGGCCAACATCCTGGGCTCAGCTCATGGGAACACTCCCTGTACTTTGTAGAACATATGAAATGTACATAGCCAACTGCCTAACAATAGACATTTAGATACTCGATTTGTGTGGGCTGTGTGTGTGTTTAAGGAAGGAGAGTGAGAAGGATTGACAGAGAGAGAGAAAGGCAAAGAGAGAGAGACTCCCCTCTGTTTAAATTTAGGTCTAAAACCATGTCAAAAGCAGAGCACATCCAAGCATATCTTAGAACTTCTGCAATGTTTAACTGTTTACGTTTTTTTAAATCCAAATAACTTCAATAATAATAACAAAAAGTTTGCAAAATCTGGACTATTTGACTTGAGAAAGAAATGAGAGGCTTTGTAAACATCGTTATTTTGAAAACATGAGTTTTCCCCCCTTGTGTTGGATGCCATAGTTTTTAGGAGCCTCACCCAATCGAGATGCACTCAGACAAGGAAGGAGACATAGGATATCAAGCAGTTAGGTTGAGTTATATTAAAGAATGGGTGATGGAGGAAAATAGCGACCACAAGGGGCTGGAATGATAGATTGAAAGCATAGGTCAGGATTATTTCAGGATTAGGACCTGGGATGCCTGACTACAGAAAATGGGTTGCTATTTCAGTTAGTAAACAAAAAAAGAGAACAGTAACATTTAAAATCTCTTCTTTAGGCAGTGAATAATTGAAATAGGCAAAGTCTGCTTCAATGTATTACATGTAGACAAAACAGTAGAAGCTTTCATTATTTAGGTTTAATGCACACTGTTCTTCGGATTTTCTTTGTATGGAAATACTTAAATATCCTGTTTCCTTCAGTTCTGTACAATTAATTCTGGTGTGTTCAACCACGTTCTAAAAGTAAAAATGTCTGTAAATGTAGCCTACCTTCTAAATCTCAACTTCAGGTCACAAATAGCTTTCTTTTACAACTTTCAGGACTTGTATCTCTAGTGCTATATATTGTCTTGATCTTACAAATACACTGGAGGTTTTATATTTCTTGCAAGTAAATTATAAGTAAACAGTGCAGACCAACAGTGTACCTTGAAGCTGTAACTCTTTGTTAAATGACCCTGTATAGTATGTTAACTTAAATGTACTATAAATTTAAACTGTTTCTTTTTTGTTAAGTTTATAGCAGTATTACTGTAAACAATTTCTATACAGACCTTGAGTTTTGTGGCTGATTTATACTTATTGCTGTTTATGCATTGTGCCTCCTCTGTGTGTTACATTCTCACTTTTTCCCAGGAAAGATACTTTATTCTAAGGCTTTTGTTCACTACTGCATATATGTAAAATATAGGAAAGTTCTTTCAGTCATTGGCCAATGATTTTTTTCATTTGCCCCCAAGTCATAAAATCATATTACAACAGAGCTGATGCTATAGTTTACATGTTTATTTTAAAACTGTAAGAATTAGAGAAAAGCTGCCAGCACTAATTATGCCTAAAGCCATCATTCCTATTCCTTTTTGTGTGTTTCTAAAATTTATTATGAAATCACTTTTTTCTTTTTTCTGTGGTAAAATTATTTTCAATACTTAGTTTGAGCATCTTTTATCAATTAAAAATATCATAAACATTGCACAAATTGGGCAAGATGAGAAACTGAATAATAAACATCTTTAGATACTTACTGGCAATTAACTCTGAGTCTAAATACTTTTCAAAAGAAGAAGAGCCATCCCAAGGACAAAGTATATATGTAAACCACAGCTTCCTCTCCCACCCGTGAGGAGGCAGGGTCATGAGTCAGTGGGGTCTGTTTACTGAAAAATGAAGATAGAACAATATTCAACGATAAAGTCTAAGAGAGCAGACATAAAAAAACAGCATACAAAATAAAACAAGTATTTTGCCTCAATATATGGGATTTTTGAAATAAACTGTTTAACCATTTTTTTAAAGAATGAAATTAATTTCCTGTTATTTTTAAGTATTCAACAAAGTTGTCAAATATTGTAGAATGGAGTTCCGCTATGGAAGGAAACTAACATCTGTCTTTTGTATGAAGAGTATAGAATCAAATCAACCTGAGAGCTATGGTTTGTGTCACTATGTACTCTTAACTGGATGTTAATTGAATGTCAAATGTGTTCTTAATTGAATGTTGTGACCTCAATGTTATTCTGCAGTTCTTTTTCCCATTCTTGTGAGAATTTATTTTGTTTTTTTACAGCCATTTCAAAACTTCATTACACTCCTCACACCCAACACTTGCTTTTTCTTCATCAACAGATGACCTTGTCTACTAAGTCATTAAGAAAATTGAAATTGGTAAGTGAGCACCACATAAATTTATCTTATATGAGATGTGAGATGACTCAATCTTTATTATTGGCATTATTTTGTGCTACTGTCACTTTCTGTTGTGCTGTTAACGATAGTATTATTTCCTCATATTCTCTACTTCTGCAGAAACCCGCCAGTGAGGAACCCTGTTCAGAAGCAAGGACTCCTTCCCGCAGACTAAATTGCATCCCTGACACTTAACTTACCCATTACCTTCTCAATATAGTATGACTGGGAGGCAGATGTTATATTAATATACTGGAATTCTCTTCTTGGCTCACTGGATTGTTTGAAAGAATTGTGAATCTTCTTCATGAAATTTCTTGGAAGTACAGAGAATGGGTACTAAAAGAAGAATTGGCCAGAGTGGTTCAGTATTCCATCATATTGTACTAACTTAGTGGTTGGGTGGAGAGTTACCTGGAGTCAGGCATGCCTCAGAATATCAGCAAATACTCTGCCCTTGACCAAACTCTAGCCAGGATCATCGGAGCCCTCTTCTAGACTAAGCCTCAACCTTGGCCCAAAAAGACTTGAACTAATATTTGTATAATTGCCATCAGCTCAAGGTTGCACACCTAGAATGTCCCTAATCCCCCTAAATGTACATGCCTGGGAAAACTCAAGGCTGTCAAAAGACATGTACTGTTTGTTCCAGCCAACACCTGAAGATGCAGTCCCTATTCATCAGCCTCTGAGACAGGGCAGTTGTCTGACTTGGATAAGGGCAAGCTAACAAACCCAGATGGGTTTCCCATGGCAAACCCCCCTTCCTGCTTTTTGTAATTTTCACTTCCCTAACCACTGGGTTACCACTTACCTCCCTCCTCATTCCCTTGTCCTCCCTTCAAACATCCAGTCGCCTCTGTATAAATCAAAGTTGAGTTCAGTTCTCACTGGACTATTCTTCCTATTGCAATAGTTTTGACAGATTGAAAATCTGTCCTTCCCACTTTAAATTGCATCAAGCTTTGTTTACCTGTGATTCCACTCTAACAAATTCTTGCTCTGAGGAAGAATAAGGCACATGAGGAATATAATAACAAGGGAGACTTGTTCAGAGTTTTCCTTCTAGATACATAGGTATACATTCACCAGAAATCCACATAAAATTTGCATCACTTGGATTTGCTGAAAAACATAAACTGAACCATTCCAATTAAAACCATTACTGAACCATTAAAATAAAATGATAGAGGCAGATTCAGATAATGGGAAAGCAGAGATGCTAGAAAAATATATGATTGAATGATAGACCCTGAGATTCAGATGGGTTGCATCATTGAATGTATACAAAAGGATTAAGTAACTATATTTCAGCGGGTCTAATATTTCTGTATTTCAACATTTTAATATCATTAAAATAGTGATTCATCTTACAGTGTCATAGTCTTATTCTTTCTTAGGGGTGAATAAAATAATTGTGTATTTTATAATCAAGACATCTTGATTTTGATGAAGAATGGTACATATAAAAGCAGGTAATTACTTATATGATCTTGGGTGAGAGAAGAATTTCCAAGCAGTATGGAAATTACTCTAAAAGCATAATAGCTAAGCCAGATGCCATAAAGAAAAACTACATTGGATAAAAATACAAAAAGTAGTATTAAAAGTCAAACAACAAAGTGAGAAAAATGTTGCAATATAAGCGATATATAATGAGTTACTACACAATTTTTTTCATTTAACATAATTTTATACTTAGAAAGTTAGAAGACTAGTGTAAAAAATTCCAACATACCCTTCACACAGATTCTTCAAATTTTCCCACAACTGCTTTAGCCTTACCTCTTTCTATAGAGAGCAAGATACACGGACAGATGATGATGATGATGATGACGACGATAGATAGAAGACATAGATATGCATATTATACATATGACTACCCTTTGGGAATAAATTGCAGAGATAATATCCCTTAATCAGCAAATGAAATGATTCAGAACATTCTCATACATAATCACAGTACAATAATAAAAATAAGAAAATTAACACCAATACAAAACTATTAGTTAATTTATAGACATGATTAAAATTCAATAATTTTCCCAATAATTTTCTTTATAGGAAAAAATTCCAGATGATGAGTTGCATTCAGTTATTGTGCTTCTTTTGTTTCCTTTAATCTGCAATGTTTCTTTAATTTCACTTTATCTTTAATAATTTTGACTTTTTAATGAGTACAGGCAAATTATTTATTAAAATGTGCCTTAATTTGAATTTGTCCAGTGTTTCCTCACTATTAAATAAACGTCACTCATTTTTGTCAGAAGCACCCCAGACCTGGTGCTGTGTTTTCTTCATTGCCTCACATCAGCAGGCACGAGTATCAAGTTGTCTCAATACTCCTGATGTCAGCCACTTGATTCAGTTGCTGTCTACCGTATTTCTGCACTATTTGAAATTTGCTGTTTGAAAATTACTATGTTTCATTTTGGAATAGATAAGTATCCAGTACCTTGTGTAGATATTTTGAGAATATGTAAATATTCTATTACTCATCAAACCTTTTCCCACTAGTTTCAGCATCCATTGATGTTCCTTGCCCGAAACAACTGCTAGTATAGTGGTTGCCAGACTGTAGTTTTTTAATTCTGTCAGTCTTCCTATAAATATTAGTTGGGATCCTGCTGTTAGAAAAAGCCCCCCATCATTCTTTTATTTATCTACTTACTCTTCTATTTTCTTATAGATGTGTGGACTTGATCCTTATTTTATTTAATAGGTAATCCTCAATTAAAATCATTTTTGATATGCAAAGTGCCTCGGCATTGTCCAGTGGGATTCCCGCAGGTCCAGCTCTGGGATAGGTGTGTGTGTTGTTGTCATGCTCCTTTATTCCCTAAGCATCTCCCTTTCTCCCCACTTGCTGGCACTAAGAGTTGTTTCACACCCGTCTTCTACTTTCACTGTGCCAGGCTTAACCCCAGCCATTTCTCTAGGGGACCTTGGTTCCTTTTAGTGGAGATGGGCACTCGGTTAACTCATTGCTACTAGAGTGTCATTCTCCCAGCCTTTCTCAGAAGACAGAACTAAGACAATTTTGTATTCACTTTGAGAGATCTTAGAGAGATAGATGATAAGTAGATTAGAGAGAGAAAGAGAGATAGACATATGAAGAGATATAGAGATATTTTGGATAAACATAGAATTAGATAGTTATGTCCATTTACATAACTAATCTAAATTTCTATGTCAATTATATGTAGTTAAAATTAGGTATAATTGCATACATATACATCAATTGATCTATATAAATATATCTTTATATACCCATATATGAGTATACTTGTATCTGTCTGTATGTATTCAACTATCCATAGCTACTTATCTATCCATGTATATAAAACTGAGCTCATCTTGGTGCCTTTGACTTTAACACAAGTTACAGGATTCATTCTAGACTTTGCTTACCTATCATTCCCACCTCAGATGGTGAGAAACCTGACTCCCATTACCTGCAATACATTTACTTCTTATTTGCTCACTGTTAGAATGCACAAAGTGTAATTTCGGAATAACTAACCCATACTTCCAGAAAAAAAATTAGCCAGCAGTTATTGCCATTCTTTGTTTTAGCCTGATAGTGTAGAGTCAAAATATTATGTACAAATGTACTTGGGTTAGTTCTTGTTTTTCCCCCAGTGTGCATGTATCATCCATTTTAAATACAGTAAGTACATTGCTTCTGTTTTGGGTTGGCATTTTCCCCATCCTTGTTGACTCTGGTGTGTGTGTGTGTGTAATAGGAAGCATTCACATGCCTCCAAATGTCAACTCCCTAGGAAGGGATACTCAGAGCAGTAACTCTCCTACCCTCCTTTCTACACTCATTCCAGTCCTCTGTTTTCCTCCCCATTCTAACCAATCACTGTGGGCATTTCCAATTAGTTAAAAAATGAGCAATAGAAATTATATTTTATTTATAAAATTTTATTCTTTTTATAATTGTTGATGATGTCTTAGTTCAGGTTCCCCAGAAGCAAGCTTGAGTCAAGCTCTCTCTGAGTGTCCTCTCTCTCTCTCTATCGCTCTCTTATCTAGTCATCTATATGGCTATGAGTTGATACTGGAGCCTTGACTTTCACATAACAACACAGGATTGCAAAGACCTACCAGGTGCTTGAGACTCCAGTTCCAAACCGCAGAAAAAGAGGTTTCACGTAGGAGACTTTGTCTCTGCCTCCCAGGGCATGTCAGGAAGACTGCATGCAGGCACGTGTGTGACCAGGCAGGAGGCATTTTGACACCCTGGATTGGATCAGAAGGACAGCTTCTCAAAGGGGGATCGTCCTGAAACTAAGTCAGATATTGCATGGAGGAAGAAATTTAAATACAAAGCCTGAAGAAGAAAAGACTGGAAGAAACATGGGAGGGTGTTTCCCAAGTTTGGAAAATAATTATATGTACTGGTATGTACAATCACTATAGGGGAACCTACAGAGTAGAAGTTAAACCAATTTATGGTAGTTAAAGGGAAATTTAATTTGAGAAGGTAGACTTTAAACAAATAAAATGCCTCAAAATGCAGAGAAACACCATGAAGGAAAACTGCTTCCCAACAGGTATTTTAACTAGATGCTGAGTATAGTTGGAATTATAATCAACCAGCTGTTAAAGTCCTTTCAAACCGCCCAATGTTATGGTTTGAGAAAACTGTCTCTATAAAGAGTATGTCTTTGAGAACAAGAGGGAGTAAATTTAGAATCTGCGAAAACTTGAAAAAGTTATTAAACTTCTGGACCCCAGGAAACTCACCTGTAAAATTTGGATAAAATCTCCATCTTGATATTAAATTTCTGATACTAGAGAAAGATGCTTCACACAATAATGGACTTGACACATAGTGGGTAAGCAATGTACAGTGATTGACTTCCTTGTTCCTCCTCTCAGCCGAAGTTACAGAATTTACATCAAGATCCATTTGGGTATTGAATTGAAAGTGTGTAGTAAGATATACAGTAATAATACCAAAATTATTCTTTCATGCTTAATACTTAGAGGTTTTGCACAAAAAGCCTCTGAACAAAAATCTAAATCTCGGATTCTCCTCTCATCCCTGTCCCTGGCTGATGTGGCAAAATTGCTGTCTGTAACTCCACTCCCTCATCGCGAATGGAAACATGCACCCACGTACCCCACAGGGTCACTGTAAGACTGGAATGATAAAAGGTACAGGATAAGCTGTAAGGTAATACAAAGACAGCAGGTGATGGTATTCCAATGTCATGTTATTATATTCATAAAAC
>RJWJ010012210.1:0-42471 GCA_004363605.1 Indri indri
CCAACATCTTGCGTAACTCAAATTACATACTCATGACCCATGGCTTCCTTACTATTGATATCCCTCTCTAACCTGGATGAAAGAACGTAACTATTCCCTCTTGCTTCTCTTTCCTTCCATACTTTCCTTTCTTCCCCTAAATGATTTACAGTTCCCATCAACCTCTTCCATTGGCTTCCAGGATTATGGAAGAAATATTATTGGTGCCCAAGCCCATGATCTGAAAACCAAAATCTAGTACCAAACAGTTCTAATAGCTCATTTAAAATAAAAATCACCCTGAAGGAGTGCTTCTTTGAGCAAATTCCATTTAAGCTAAAATGCATATTGTGCATGCAGCATATTTTCTATATTTACAAACAATGAGCAGGATTAATCAAAGAGATAATGCCAAGATATTTCTTATTATTCAAGTGTTCACAAATACATGACATTCTTATTCATTAAAATTCAAATTCAGATAAATAGCATCCTCGACTTGTAACTGAACCTTAACGATGCAGGTCATAAAAGAAGCTGCCAAAATTCTGAAGTTATGTTCAATTTAAAGCTGCAAAGGAAATTAATTAGGTTGGATAGAAGCTCTGACTTCAAAATAAGGATGGATAGACATTTTAAATAACAAAATGTCAATATTTGCAGAAAATTGAGACTTCACAAATAATAAACAGCGCTATTCCCTCCATGAATTGTGAGCCAACTATTATAAATATTGAAATTCAACAATTCATCACTAGAACTATCCTTTATTTTCACTACTTTCATCTAATAATAAATAGAAATTATATTTGTTGCATAAAGCTAGAAGAAGGAGAAATCTTTCTGCCCTTTTTCTTGATGAATTTGGCTCAGGATAAGAACATCAAATTATATATTGACAGAGAAAATAACTTGGCATCCTGAAAGACTAAAAGATGTTACAAACATAATTATCTCAGATCAGCACCACATGGTATATTGTCAGACAGAGAGGAAGAAAATTCCCTAAGATGTAAAATTTAAACAGGTGATCTTGCCAATAGAAAGATGGATCTGTGTGCATCATTGAAGTGGCCAAATTATTTTGAGATTTTGTATTTATTCATCTATCATTTTTTATTTGACCATGCAGATGGATTTGATTTTTCTCCAAAAATCCTGACAAAGAATAAGGTCATTAATACATGCTGACTGATTTTAAAAGTTACTCACATAATTATAATGTTTGCCAATAAAGTAGGAAAAAAACCAGCATGATAAAATGTGCAATTATCTCACATTTATAGAAAGAAAGAGTTACCAGTGGTATGTAAATATTTTTTAAGACTTACGATTTTGCTTCTAACAGAGCACATTAATGTTACTGGGTGGGCTGAGTTGTCAGTGCAGAATCAAAATTGTAAAACAGTCCATCTGTTGGTGAAAAAGCTGTTCCAAGAGTACACTGGGAAGCTCAGTGGCCATCAATAACTAAAAGTTTTCCCAAAATACCCAAATTCAATGTTAAAATATTTTTTAAATCCTAGAATTATGAGGTGGTTTTGTTTTTTTATTTTTACTAATCCTACAGTAGTTCTCTGTGTAGTGATCCGAGTTTTCAAGATATAGTGAGACGTATACAGATTAAGCTATTGCCGCTCTCTCCTTACTGACAGCAAAGCTTAGGAAAAAGGTGTTTACTACCTCTACAGAAGCACACCAGGCCCACCTTATTAGGCACAGAACAGCTGTGAAATGAACCTCTCCCTCCACGGAGTAAGAAAGTGCATCCCCTGTCCCAGGTACACTGACACACTGCAGGAGAGAGATTCTGGCATCCACCAAGGGCAAATGTGCTACTAGCTCTCTGGCTGGAAAGAAAAGGAAAGGCAGTCACAAAGGAATAATGTAAATAGCAGAACAGAGATTTTCATCCTAACATTATTTATGATGCTGTATTTGGGGCAGATCAAATGAAAAAATATGTGGCCAAAGTGAATCAAGGAAACTACTAAAATTCTTATTTTTTATTATAGTAAATAGTGGTGCTGTCCTGCTCAAAACTTTGTCTTCATTCTATAACTCTTTCCCTCAAAGAAAACTAGACTCAGGTGAGCAAGGTTACCCTATCAATGCTCACAGCAATAATGAAGGACCAATTGGGAAGCTTTACCCTTTAAACTGCCCTCCTGGGCTTAAAGGCAGAGCTCTCTCTTGACTTACCTTCCTTGCTTTCTGCACTTTTCCCAGAAAAATAGTAACTACCCCTCTCTGTGAAAGAACCAAACGCTTCTCTTAGGAAGTACTAGCTAGATCATCGTATAACTACGTATACGTTTGTCACACTCAAAATCAGTCAGTTGTAGGTAATCTTTTATGTCCTAGCTACCATACATGATAGTACTAATTTTAAAAATGCACCTGGAATTCAAGATTTTCCAAACGGGACTAATGTACTTCCTCCCTCCATTTCAGGGAATGATAATGCCGTCTACTTAGTTGGATAAGTCAGAAACTTGTGCATCATCCAGTATCTCTCTTCTCTTTACTTTCAAATCTAATCAGTCACAAATTCCTATTGATGCCAACTCACAAATATTTCTTATCACTCCCTATTTCAGCATTGTTGCCTTGGTTCTGTCCTCCTCATTTTCTCCATATTTCAGTAACCTCTTTGCTTGATAATGACTTCATACTTTGCTTCTTTTTGAAAACTTTGAATATTTCCTCCTTCATTTTTCACTGTTTCTGCATTGTTCATTTTCTCTCTATATTTGATTCTTCCATTCAGCATACAAACTACTCCAAAGTTTTATAACTTAAAACAACCACCGTTTATTGGCTCGTGGGATTCTGCAATCTGGGCTGGGCTCAGCTGGGTGATTCTCCTGCAGCTGCAGTTCTCTAGAGGCTTGACTGGAGCTGGAAATCCACGATGGTTTCACTCACAGGTCTGGCCTCTCAGCTGGAAGGCTGGAACAGCAGGAGTATGGTTGGGCATCTCTCTCTCTCTCAAGATTGTAGCCCAACATTTTTACAAGGTGTTCCAGAGCCCCAAGAAGAAGAAAAGAAAAGCAGAATGCTTGACAGTTTCTTAATGCCTAAACCTTACTTTAATTAATGGCATCCACATGAATAGAGTTTTAAATGATTTTTAAGCACTGTTCTCTTAAATATGATAAGATTATCAAGGAGCACCAGGCATTTGAGGAAAATATGTAATTTGAAAGTTAAAGACCAAAGCGAAACAGAAAAAAAATTGATTTGGAAGATTCCTAGGTGATACACAGAAAGAAAAAATAAATAAATAAAATCATCACTATCCTCAGAGATAAAAGAATAAGAAAAAAATAGTCTCATTAAAAAATATCAATTTCTGAGAAAGATTATTTTAATAAATAAGAAACTCAATAGGAAAATTCGAAGGTAAAGTCAAGGAAATCTACCAGAAAGAAATCATAAGGGAAAAGAAAAGAAATAAATTAAAAAATGAGAGGACCAGTCCAAGAGGTTTAACATCTAAATACGGGTGTCCTAGAAATAGAAAGCAAAGAAAAATAGAAAGAAATCATAAATAAAATAAATACCAACCAAAAAAAATCCAAAAATGAAGAACATCCGTGGACCTAAAAAATCATCAGCACGATAATAAAATATTCTGAAATATCAGAATATTGATGATAAGAGAAGTTTATACAAGCTTTGGAGAAAGAGGAAAAGACAGGTATCACACAAGGATCAAGTTCAAAATATCATCAGACTTCTCCACAGTACTCCTAAAAGTTATGAAAATCAAGAAATGCCTTCAGAATTTTCCCCATTCAGTATGATATTGGCTGTGGGTTTATTGTATATAGCCTTGATAATTTTAAGGTATGTCCTGTTTATGCCTATTTTGCTAAGAGTTTTTATCATAAAGGTGTGCTGGACTTTGTCAAATGCTTTTTCTGCATTGATTGAGAGAATCATATGGTCTTCGTTCTTGCTTTTATTTGTGAGGTGAATTGCATTTATAGATCTGCATGTGTTGAACAAGCCTTGCATCTCTGGTATAAAGCCCATGTGGTCATGGTGAATTTTTTTTTGATATGCTGTTGGATTCGATTTGCTAAAACTTTGTTGAGGATTTTTACATCAATATTCATGAGGGATATTGGTCTGTAGTTTTCTTTTTTTGTTGTGTCCTTTCCTGGTTTTGGTATCAAGGTGATGTTGCTTCATAGAAAGAGTGAGGGAGGATACCATCTTCCTCAATGCTGTGGAATCATTTCTGTAGTATAGGTATGAGTTCTTTGTATGTTTGGTAGAACTTAGAAGTGTAGCCATCTGGTCCAGGACTTTTCCTTTTTGGAAGGTTTTTAATTACTGCTCCAATTTCTGTGCTTGATATTGGTCTGTTCAGGAATTCTAATTCCTCCTAGGTGAACTTGGGAAGGTTGTATATTTCTAGGAATTTGTCCATTTCCTCCACATTATGTAGTTTTTGAATTGAGAACAAATAATTTTTAATCTAAAAATGTTTTGCCCAAGGTGAACTCTTAATTATGGTTGAAGACAGAATAAGAGGGTTTTGAGCTCTGAAAGATCTTTAAAAATGTATTCCCCATGAATACATTTTTAGAAAGATATTGAAAGATAATGCTCTACCAAAATGTGAAAGTAAATCAAAAAAATATATATATATGGGATCTAGGAAACAGAATCTATCACTAAAGATAGGCCAAGGGAATCACTAGGTTGATGGTAGGAGTTCTCCAGATGGCAGCTATACCTCATGTCTAGAAATAAATCAAGTAGAAATCAATCAATTCAGACAGGAACAGATATGAAGCCTGTAGGAAAGACTTTTTTCCAATAAAATGAAATAAATAGAATATCTAAAGTGTTTTAAAATATTGACAGAAAATTAAGTTAGTGTTAGTTAATCAAAAACTAGGTAAACAATTATGAACTCTGGGCAGGAAAAGTATTAATATACTGCACAGGAAAGAAAAAGTCATCATGTTATACTTGTACATGACTCACCCAGGAGTAGAGTTTACCTGTGAAACCACTGAATATTATTATCAAAATCACAGTGTAACTTTACTGAGCATACAGGGGCCAGAGATGGGGCCATATACATGTAAGGGTTAGGGAGTAAAAGGATAAAAGAAAGCTAAATGCTTATTTTCCATAGGAAGAATTACATAGGTAATGCCCAAAACATAAATCCAAAAGTAGCAATACATGCTGTTATTTAGAAATACAGATGTAAATATCAAATAAATAAGATAATTGAAAGTAATTGCTATGGGAAGTGGGAAATGATGGGAGCAGGGAAGTGACGATTTTCATATCAAGCCCTGGAGAGCTACATGACTATTTAAATGTATAATTTTGAATAAAAAACAGACTAACCAAAAAATGTTACTTTTGGAAAATCATGCTGTGAGTGTATTTCACCTGTCCTCTCTTTCCAGTTTCAAGTTTAGCTGCAAGTGTAGCAAATGTGGCTTTAAAATATTCCAATTAATCCTTTTGTGGTCATTAAATTACTGATCACTTTCACTTAGTTTGCCACCTTTTCTTCTCTCTATATATTCCTGGACAATCAGGGCTTAAATAATGTATAAGAAATCAAAGTACAAATGAATACCAAGCGACAGATCGTGTTTAAATGGAGAAGCTGGCCGACAAAGGGAACAAGTGCACCAATAAAACTACGTGCCTTGGCAACTTCTCCAGACGTCAAAATCAAGCAAATGTGCCATCTTTGAGCCTAACCCTCAGATCAAATTGCATGCAATGAATGGTCAGAGAGTTAAACCTATCCTGGGGGAAATTACTGGCAAAAGTAAATAAATTCCATATGGCGTCAGCAAATTGTTTTATTAAACTGATTGGTGACACAATGGTTTCTTCCATTTGTTGATATTAGGATCAGATTTCTCAAATCCATGAAAATAATTTAACTTCTCAAACCTAAATGAAAGAGAGAAAATGGAAGATGGTGGTCCGGGGCCCAGGAGAAATTTATTTGTCTCTTCCCAACTCATTGTCAATGCTGTCCCACTTTAAAGCAATGTGTTTTTGATTCTCATCTTTGGATGGCATTTCTGCTTAGTGAATCATTCACATTTTGATCTTTCATTTCTTTGGGGACAGACAGTGAAAAGTGCTTTTATAAGTTACAGTTCTGACCTTTTTAGGATTCTGCTATTTGATTAAAAAGCATCTCAGGTCTGCTGTCTAGCAGGGTTTATTGCCTGTAACAAAGCAATCAGAAATGCAACCACAGAGTAATTTGTAAGTGGTTACGGATCCATTCACAACAAATATTTATTGTTACTGGTGCAATTCCACACTGAAAATGAAATACACCAGAGATCTCTTTGTCTTCCTCTCTTGAGGCCCATGACACTCAACTATACTATAGATGAAAACAATTTATAAAGATGGCATTTGGCTCCGTTAGAGTTTCAAAACCCTTGAATGAGATCCAAGTGAAACCTTGCTTTCCAAGCTCTCTCCAGGGGAAGCGTAATACGGCATGATGTCATTGTTGCTCTATGGAGCACCTTTATTCTCTTAAACAGTGTGGTCTGCAGATGTCTGGGCATCCCTGAGACCTTTTCAGGTGATCTATAAGGTCAAAACCATTTTTATAATAATACCAAATTATTATGTATTGTGTACCAATGGTGAAAAAATAGGGGGTAAAAATTTCAGTGCCTAAGCATGAGTCAAAACAGTGGCACCAACCTACTGTTGTTTTTTAGAAAACAGCTTTACTGATGTATAATTCACTTACAATTTAAAATATACATACGAATTCACTCATTTAAAGTGTACAATGCAATGGTTTTTAGTATATTCACAAATATGTGCAACCATCACTACAATCGATTTTTACAACATTTTCATCACCTCTAAAGAAACCCCGTAACTTTTAGGTATCGCTCCCTAAATCCCCCAGTCCATCTCAGCCCTAAGCGATCACTAATTTGCTTTTCGTCTATACAGACTTGCTTTTCTGGACATTTCATATAAACGCAATTATATAATATATGGTCTTTTCTGAGTGCTTTCTTTCACTTAGTGTAATGTTTCATCCATGTTGTAGCATGTATCAGTACTTCATTCCTTTTTATGGGCAGATAATATTCCATCATACAGATGATATGTTTATTCACTCACTGATAGACATTTTGGGTTGTTTTTACCTTTTGGCTATTATGAATCATGTTGCTGTAAACATTTGGGTATAAGTTTTTGTGTGAACATATGTTTTCATTTCTCTTAGGTGTATACCTAGAAGTGGATTTGCTGAGTCCTACAGTAATTCTGTGCTTAATCATTTGAGGAACAGCCAGACTGTTTTCCAAAGTAGCTATACTGTTTTACATTCCTACTAGCAGTGTAGGGTGGTTCTGACTTTACATTCTCACCAGCACTTGTCGTTATCTGACTTTTTGATTATTGCCATTTTAGAGGGGATGAAATGATGTCTAATTGTGGTCTTGATTTGCATTTCCCCAAAGACTAGTGATACACAGGATATCTTCATGTGCTCAATAGCTATTTGCATATCTTCTTTGAAGAAGTGTGTATTTAGATCCTTTACTCATTGTTTAAATGGGTTGTCTTTTTATTGTTGAGTTGCAAGAGTTCTTTACCTATTCTAGATAGAAGTGGCTTTTTTTTTTTTTTTGCCAATGATAAATAAGTTTGTTTATTTCTGTAGAGTAAAAATCTATGCTTTGGGAATCTACAAACTTTTGGAAAGCATTTTCTGCATCCTGTTGGCTGTGGAAACGTTTTTCTTGCTGTTGAGATACTTGAAGAAGTGGCTTCTTAGATAAATAATTTGTAAATGTTTTCTCTCATTCTGTGAACTGTCTTTTCACTTTTTAAATAGTGTCCCTTTAGTGCACAAATGCTATTGCATTGCTGTTGGGTGGAATGTTTTATGGATGTTTGTTAGGTCTAGTTGCTTTTTATTGTTATTGAAGTTTTCTATTTCTTTGTTGATCTTTTCGCTGGTTATTCTACCCATTATTGAAAGTGGAGTACTGAAGTCTCCAATTATTGTTTTTGAATTGCCTATTTCTCCCTTCATTTCTGTGAAGTTTTGCTTCATGGATTTTGGTGTTGTATTAGGTCCATATATCTTTACAGTTATAATATCTTCTTAATATATTGACCCCTTTATCACTATAAAATATCCCTCTTTATCTCTAGCATTTTTGTTTGTTTAAAGTCATTTCGTCTGGTATTTCATGGCACTCCACTTTTCTTGTGGTTGTTTACATGATAGATCTTTTTCCATTCCTTTATTTTCAATCTATGTGTATCTTTGAATCTAAAGTGTGTCTCCCATAAATAGCATACTGAGTCTTGTTTGTTTGTTTTTTTAAATTCAGTCTGACAACATGTCTTTTGATTTGGATTGTTTATAATCCATTCACATCTAAAGTTATTACCATTATAATTGCATTTATATCTGTTTTTTGTTTTCTATATGTCTCAAGTCTTGCTGCTGTTCTAGTCCTCCTTTACTGCCTTCTTTTGCATGAAGTGAATACTTTCTAATGTATTAATTTCTTTAATGATTTTCCCTCTTCTTCTCAGTTCTTTAGTGGTTGCTCTATGGCTCGACATATATTATACATCACAACTTACCAGAATCAGTTCCAGGTTATACTAATTTCAGTGAATTACGGAAGTATTGAATGCTTGAGGCTAGGAGTTCAAGACTAGCCTGGTCAACACAGAGAGACCCCATCTCTACAAATACAAAAATAAAAAATTAGCCAGGCACAGTGGTATGCCTGTAGTCCCAGCGACTGGAGGCTGAGATAGGAGGACTGCTTCAGCCCAGGAGTTAGAGGTTACAGTAAGCTCATGCCACTGCACTATAGGTTGGGTGACAGAGTGAGATCCTGTCAAAGGAGGAGGAGAAGGAGAAGAAAGAAATGTTACTCAACTGATAGATAGCTCTATTCTCTTTCCCTTCATTTTGTGGTACTATTGGTACATATATCTATAAATGTTACAAACTCAACAATACATTGTAATAATTATTATTCTATATATTATTTCTTTTAAAGAATTTGAGAAAAGGAGAACAAGTATATGTTTACAGTTTTTGTTGTATTAACCTTATTATTATTTCTTGTTCTTGACATTTGTTCCTGTGGATTTGAGTTCCCATCTGGAGCTCTTTCCTTAGCATGATACTCCTGTGTTCTTACCTACCTCTTTGTGCTATTATTAGCAAATATATTAAATTTCTATGTGTTATAAGCCAAATAATACATTATATATCTATATTTATTAAATTGCTTTTCTTAATCAGTTAAGAATGCAAAAACATGCATTTATACTTTTTATAATTACATAATAACCTCTACCGATACTTTGTTTTTTCACATGGATTTGAATTATTCTCTGGCATCACTTTCTTTAATATTTCTTATAAGCTGCGTCTACTAGCACAAATTTTTTTTGGTTATTGTTTTTATTGGAATGTCTATTTTACTTTCGTTTTTGAAAAGTAGCCTTGCTAGATATACAATTTTTAGTTGAGAGGTTTTTATCCAGCATTTTTAATATATTAATACATTATCTTCTGGCCTCCAGTATTTTTGATGAGAAGTCAGCTGTTAATCTCAGTGAGATTTTCTTATAAGCGATGAATTGTTTTTCTCTGGCTGCTTGCAAGATTTCCTTCCTGTCTTTGGTTTTCATCATTTTTCAATATAACAAATGTATATTTATGCTTTTAAATCTCTGAGTTATTTGAGCTTCTTAGATGTGTAGATTAATGTTTTCCAAAAAAGTTTAAAATGTTTCAGTCATTATCCTTTGAACATTTTTTCTGCTCCTTTCTCTCGCCTCTCCTTTTATTACTCCATATATTCAATGCCGGTGCATTTAATTTTGTCCCACGTTTGTCTGAGACTCTATTCATTCTTCTTCATTCTTTTTTCCTCTGTATTCCTCAAACTGCATAATCTCCATCAATCTATCTTCAAGATTGACAAATTTTCTGTCAGTGCAAAACTACTCTTGAGCTCATCTAATGAACTTTTTATTTCAGTTATTATATTTTTCAACTCTAGAATTCCCATTTGGTTCTTTTTATATTATTTCTGTCTTTTTATTGATATTCCTTATGTGACATGACAGTTTAATCATATATCCCCTTATTTAATTATTGTCTTCTTTAGTTCTTTGAATATATTTATATTTATAATGAGTACTTTGAAGTCTTTTTCTGTTACATCCAACATCTGATTGTTCTAACAGGCTGTATTTGTTGCTTGCTTTTTTCCCAGGGTATGGGTCATGATTTTCTTGTTTCTTTGCATGTCTCTTAAGTTTCCTTTGGAAACTAGGCATTTTAGATAATATTGTAGTAACTTTCAGTCCTAGCCCAAGACCTGTTGTTATTTGCTGTTTATTTGTATAGTGACTTACTGGATTATTTTAGTGAAGTCTATTTTCCCTGCAATCAGGTGATTGGATGATATGGCAGATATGTTTTGGAGCGATGAATTGGAAAATTATTTGTGGAGAAATTATTGAGGGAGGGCCCAGAGTGAAAACAAGTTGGTTATGAAGGCTTGGATTAGAACGCGTAAAAATGTTGGTGAAATTAAGATCTGAGAGACATTAGGAGGCAAAAATCAACATTCTGTGATGGTATCATTGATAAGGGGGATGAGAGAAGAAGTTGTGAGGATTGACTCCAATGTTCCTGCATAAGTCACCATCATAATTGCCACTCACTAAGGTCATCTAAGGTCTGGTCTCACTAAGGTGAAGGGAAGATCCAGGACTAGGCACACAAATGAGCTTGGCTATAATAATTAGATACAGTACAGGGTCTTTGAGTTATCCTCAGGGTAGTTGAGTAGCAAGTGAACATTAGGATCTAGAACTCAGAAGATAAGTTTAAACTGGAACAAAAAAAACCTGGAGAGTCATCAATACTAGATACAGAGAACTAAAATAAAAACTAAAGCCCCCCCCGCACCCCCAGCTGACTGAATGGACCCCTCTTGGCCAAAGGAAATAACCTTAAAGCTGAGTTGCCAGCCATGAGGAGAAGGGAGGTCAGACACACCTCTCTTCTAACATTGCATTTGGTCCTGAAAGTGTAGTAGGACACATCCCTACCACAGATTCTTTCATCCTCTTGTTTCAGACTGCCTCAATAACTGCCCCTTACTTGTTGCAATCATGTGGACCTACCACTCATCGAGGCTCATTAATTGGAGATTTCAATATTTTGTTTACTGCCACTGTCTCTAACACTACTCCTACCACTTTCCACTAGATAATCTCATCTAGTCTCATGGCTCTAAATATAATCATCAATATGCTGAGCATTTAAAACTTTAGATTTTGCTTGGCCCAATAGATAACCTTCCTGAACTCCAAATTCTTAGTTGACATATCCTCTTGGATATCTAATAGGCATCTGAAACTCAACAAGTGCAAAAGGTAACTCTTAATTCCTACCACCAACCTGCTTTGCCCCAGAGTTCCCAATTTTAGTCAACCAACCTTGGAATCATGTTTAACTCAGTTCTTTGATCCACTTTCCACATTTAATATTTCTAAAATTTTTTAGGCTCAACATTCATCTCAAAAGTTATCACTTCTCCTTATATCCACTGCTACCAACCTACCTTAAGTGAACATGATTTTTCACATGGACTGTTTCTAGTCTCTTTTTCTACTCTTAACCAGTCTATTATGCCACACTGCAGACAAATCATGACCCTCATTACAGTGGCTTCCCTCATTAACCTATCTTCAAGGCACCAAATGACACCCATGACAACTCCTTGTCCTGATTATTCCTTATTTCCATCAACTCACTGAGCTTCAGCCTCACTGTTCTCTTGCTATTTCTTGAACATTCCAGCCTACATCAAATCTTTGCCCTTGTTATTTTACCACTCAAAATGTTCTTTCCCTGGATACCTGCTTTCTATGTATTCATAGCCTTCATTACCACTTGACATATATTTAAATATTTATTTTCTGTCTATTTTAGAATGGAACTTGATATGAGCAGGACTGTTTTTTGGTTTTTTGCTTTTTCCACTACTACTCTACATCCTATAAGACTATCTGGAATATGGTAAGTACTCAATATTTATCAAATCAACAAGTTAATGAATCAATCACAAATGAAGATTGGCTTCCTCTGCCTTCACTTTTTCATTTAGTAGAGTGTACAAATAGGCTTTAGGATACCAGTATACAAACAAGCACTTTTTAAGGAAGGAGATGTGAGTCACTTTATGTGGACTTGGCCAGAAATAATTGAGAAATGGAATACTTGTTTAATGAAATTAAAGAACTGAAGTACTACAAAAAGTTTAGGTATTTCAGTTGCAGGGTCATGATTTCCTGGTGTTTGGTTTTAGATTTGGGCTCTCAAAAGTCAATTGGGAAAGAAAAGAATTATGGTAGTGAGTATAATTCAAAGATGTGATGAAGAACTTTCCTTAGGTCTGTTGACTGTTGAAAAGCAATCATAATATTTGGTGGAATATACTCTACAATAACATCACAGAGTAGTGAGAAGTATTCATTCCAGAGTAGAATTTGTCTCTGCTATACTGCTAATGGTCTGTATACTTTGAATCAAATATTTGATTTCATTAGTTTTTGGAAAATACTTGCCTGTAAAATGAGAATATTAGCCTAGGTAATCTCTATGGTTTCTTAATATCTTTTCTCTGAAAGAAAATGCTGGAAAATAATCTTAGCTAATAGCCATAATGTCAAATGTGATCTTCTATGCTTAAAGAAGTAAGGTGATAGGGAATTGATGACTTCTGATTTTAAAATAACATATATAGCCAATCAGTTTAATTGAAATAGATGTATTAAAATTATTGCTATTAGTGACAGTAGTAAGAGAGTAGGTGATGAGGTATTTTACAGAGGGGTGGTAATTCCTATTTTTTCTTTAACTCTCTACTGCTCATTGCCCATGTATTAATAGATATAGGCCATGTAAGACTGGCTTCACTTAATTAAGTGGTTTTACGACAATTCATTCCAATGTGCATCAATTAAAGGTCAATTAGATACAGTTACCTCAAGATTAATTCTGTAATCAGCCCAAGTTGACCAGAATATATAATCTGAATAAAGTCTGTATACAACAGGGTGTGAACACTTAGAAGCAAACAACCTCCAATTTGGAATTTCAGGACCTCAGGTGACAAATGATTCCTCTCCACCCTGAGTAACATCCTATTTTTGCAAACTTGTCAAAACACTACCATCACTGTAGACCAAAAATTCAACTAATCTTAAACAAGACTAGCCCCTCCTTCTCACAAATGATCACTCTGCCATTACCTTCCCTGTAAATATCTATGCCAAGAAAATGTCTTTCCTCAAAGCAACATTTTGTTAAATAACCATTTCTTGTGACACACAAAAATCAATGGGTCCCATTTGGTGCCTGAGATGTCACATTGACAAATAAAGGGTGGGCCCCAAATGCACACCTTTCACTGCCTGGAGTTGCAGGCATGCCAGGTTTGAGCAGCTTTGGATTCTGTTTAATTCAGTGAATTTGCTACTCATCAGCCCTTGGCAGTTTTTATCTTCCCCATCACTCCAACAAAGCCAGGTTTGCTGTTGTCACAGGTTTTTTCACTCTGAGAATTCTAATTATAGTTACAACAACAAAGCAACTTACATATTTGTGCCACCTCCTAGATTTCTGTTTCTCACCATAGAAATGAATGAATATTTCAGTTTATTAAAAATGGCACATTTTATAGACAATCACCTTCATAAAAACTGCCATGTAAATATATCACTAGCACTGAATGTGCAAGGTTCTATGGCCTCAAACACCAAAACCAGAGACATTTTCTGGGGCAAATAGATAGCCTTTTAGAAGAAAATGTTTTAGAACATTAACATATTCTCCATATTTTTAAAGGGATATTCCAGTAAAATAGCCTTGAACTCATTAATCCAATACCTGGCCTAAGAATGCACGTAAGCCATGAAATTTAAGTTGTTGGGACTGTACTACAGCCTGAGAAAGTAAATATGAGGTCAAAACTTATTGTCACCTTTTGCCCTCTTGACTTCTCTGGCAGTGGACTTAGGATCTTAAGTCTTACTGCTGATTCTGTATGCCCACAAAACCTTTATAGCATTATGTTTCAGTTATCAATAGCAAGGCAAGGACTAATAGCATGATGATGAAAGAGTGAGGCTTCCTATGTCTTATGGAGAGTGATTTTGATATTGAAGACTAGGATAGAATCTTCAGTTCTGAAGCTACCAATAGAAATTCATGCATTAAAATTATCACCATCATCAGCACCATCACCATCATCACTGCTGCCATTATTCAATGACTGCTAAGATAAGCGTAAGCACTATGCTAATACCTTCTACACACTTGCTATGGTTTATTTGCAAAGATGGTCACAACGATCTCTTCCATATCTATGGGCAGGTCTCTTTGCAATGTGACTTTACCCCTCTTCCCGTCGAGAAGCAGAGTTTATTTTTCCCTCTCCTTCAGTCTAGTCTGGTCTTGTTTTGTCAAGTAGGAGTGACTGTGGGATTTCTGAGCCTCAGTCACATGTGGCCTTGCAGGTTTTACAGATTCTGCTCTTTCCCTCTTGCGCCCTGAGGCCACTGTGTAGAAAGCCAGGTTTAGCTTCTTGGCAGACAATGGACCACATGGGGGATTGAAAAAGAGATATACACAGAGAGAAAAGTCATCAAAAATAAGGCCATCTTGGACTATCCAGCCCCAGTTCAGCCACAACATGAGAGCAGCCATGTGAGTGACCACAGGCAAGACCACTATACAAAACACCCACCTGATTCCAGCTCAAATTTCCAACTCACAAAATCATAAACAAAGAAATGGTTTTGTTTTAAGCCACTTAATTTTGGAGTGGCTTCTACATAGTAACAGACAACTGAAACACATCCATTGTCTGATTGAATCTTCAATGGAACATTGTGTTCTTTCCAGTATATTCAGCACATTGCCTCTAGTATCTGTCTTCCAAATATTTATTGGATATTTTAGTGTCCCACTTGATACAATGTACTCATTCAGCAAAGCAAAAATATAAGATACTAATCTCAAGAAAATGAATGGGAGAAATGATTAACTAACATGAAACAGAAAGTCATACTTAACTGCTGCAGTCACTCTCCTGTCTTGGCTGTACACAGGTGAGGAAATGGAGCTAGAGCTTGTTCTCTCTGGTTTCAATTTGCTCAGATATATGGCTCATGAAGTAGGAGGTGGTGGGTAGGCTCAAAGGATCTGGGTTCTCATATGAGCATTACCACTTCAGATGTCCAAAGGCCATTCTCCTTTCCTGGGTTTTTCAAGGACTCTGGTTCATTGAAAGGGTGGCTGTCTGCATGGGGAGATTTATAATGTGGGCTGAGTAGTCCTGAGGCCAAACAAGAGAGTGCTTCCTGTTGAATGGCACTGGACCTGCTGGCTGCCACCCTCACTGGTCAACAATGAAAATGACAACAGCCCCTCAACACAGCTGATGCAATAGTATTCACTCAGATAAAGACAGAGTGAACCCAAGTGCAGACTAAGTGATCTCTAGGCTTGGACCAAGCTCTCTCACAGACCGTAACAACTGTAACACAGATTGCTCTATACCTTTTCTGGAATCAACATTTAAAGCTTAAGTGAAAAGAATTTGACACTTCTTTTCTCAATTTTTACTGTTATGGGCTTTCCTTAAGGTAATGGGTGACTAATGCCTATCGTCTGGGCAGGCAGAAGAAATTCAGTAAGGAACGGAGAGAAGAGGAGTACAAAAATCTTGTCTCATAGTGTATGGTTTAGTACTATGCACAGAGGTATGGGCTCAAGAAGAATTTAGAGAAATTGGAGATCACTGAGGGTCAGAGGAATCAAGAAAAGCTTAACAGAGAAGGCAGGACATCAACCAGTCAGTCACAGCTATTTCAATTGCCAAAAACAGAATCAGCATTATTAGTATTTTCATAACAACATCATCAGTTTCTGATTGGATGTGGAGATTTCTTGAGTTTACTCTGAGACATATGCAAGGCTGTATTTATTACTAAACATAGCAATATTCATAATCATAATACTTCACATTTTTATTCTACTCTATTGGGCAAAGCAGTTTCATGTATCTCATTTGATACGTTAATAATAGTATTAACTATAAGTTGTTCTTGTAAGAGGCAGTTTTATCATTCATACGCAATATAACCAGCCAGCTGTAGTAAAACTATTTGATTCTTTTTTGAACTAGTAGGTGGTTTTGCTTTGTTTGATTTTGTTTCCTTCTTCATGCCCATACATGCTAAATAACAAGTCTGAGTTGGACAAGGATAGCAGTAGCTATTCACCTCCCGAGAGTCTCTTAAATTCCTCATTTTTAGTCTCCTCACAATTGAAACATAACATTTTTCCCTTATGGTTGTCAATGAACCTTAACACATGGATATGCCATTTTAAAATATTTCTTATCTTTTTTCACCCTACTCGCCACTATTGACTCACTTAGATAAGAGGACATCTTATAACACATCCCTGTCTTATTCCTTCGGATCTCCTGGTGCTTGTATCTCATTACTTGGCTCACCTTCACGGTACATAGCTTTATTCCTTGCCGTTCCCCTTATACTTTTTGCAACTGAATTCACCCTTTACTCTAGTTCTAAAATGTCTCTTTATCCCATAGAACTTACAAACTGGCATCTTCACTCAAGGCTGCATAATTTTGTTTTTCTGCTAATTCAGCAAGGTTACATTCCACTTGGCATGTAGAAAACTTCAAATAGTATCACTATCACTCTAACAGTAATAAAAATATGGCTACTCTATCAAATTATAACTTTTGTTGATCCCAGCAGAGAGCTAATTTCTACACCTGAAATCTAAGGAAAGACAGGCACTTCCATGGAAAAATGGGACACAGGTACTGACCCCAAGCATGACAGAAAAAAAAAAAATGGTGCTTCGCTAACAGTGGGTAAGAAGAATTTGTTAACAAATGTCTAAAGACAGTATATGAGCCAGTATGAGAGTATAGAGTCTTAAGAAGCTGCGAATACACCAGCAGGGTTGTCACTGTGATCACAAGAAAGATCAAGGTCATGGTGGTAGACAAGAGAAAGCTTCTCTCTGTAGGAAACATACAAAGTCCCATCTGGAACTTTTTTTATTTCAATTATGGAACGAAGGCCTTAAGTTTCTGCAGGAAGGGCAATAAAGCCTATTATCACCAGTGCACAGGCGAAGATCCATTGTGGCTGTAGGAAGGAGAAATTGAAAACTTCAGGGGAAAGGTAGAGGGGTCCTTTCTCTCTGAGAAAAGGACAGGCTCACTAAAAAATCTCCAGATACCAGAAACACAGGGCTGGTCAAACACTGAGGCTAGATGAGGACAACAGAACCTCCACCGTGCTATTCACCACTGAGTAACAAGCAACATCAGCTGTGCTGAGGGAGGGACAAGAGCATAAAGAACTCCCTGAGGTATAGTCATAAAAAGAAGGCCTGCAGTTGAGGGTGAAACAGATCCTGAGGAAAAAAAAAAAAACCTTCCAGAAAACTAGTTCACAGCGTAAGTACAAGATGATAACACAAGAATTCGAAGCTGGTGGCATACTGAAGTTTTTCAGAATGACAACAAAACTCAAACTCAGCTCATCTCCTGGTGAGACTAACTCAACCCTCTACTTTGCAGACCTAGCAGAAGAGAGTGTGTTCCTATTTCCAAGCCTAAATACCATTTATCTCGGTCTCCACTGTCACACACAGAGTGGCCATCTTTCAAGAAAAAAACTGTGAAACACTCAAAAAATTAAGAAAAAGAAACAACTCATTGTCAAGGGATAAAATAACCAACAAAACCAGATTCAGGAATGAATCAGATGTTGGAGCTAACAAACAGAGAATTTAAAACAATTATTGTTAGTATGTTAAACATAGTAGTGGAAAAGGTGGACAATATACATAAGTGGATAAGAACTTTCAGCAGAGAGGTGGAAACTCTAACACATCTAGACAAATCACATTCAAACTGTGAAATATAATAAATAGACAAAAGTGAAAGTTTTGAGAGCAGTTATGGAAGGGGCAGGAGAAAGAACATACTACATACATAAAAATAAACATAGAATTATAGCAGTTTTTTTCATCTGTGTAAGCCAGAAGACATCTTTAAAGTCCTGGAAAAACATTGTCAAAGTAGGATTCTATACCAAGTAAAGATATCTTTCAAAAATGAAGAAATAAAGATGTCAGACTAACAAAAACTGAGAGAAATTATATCCAGCAAACTTGAACGAACTACAAAAAAAAGTTAAGTTATTCAACTAGAAGAAATATGATAACAGACAGACTTGGATGTACAAAAGAAATGAAAGGATCTGGAAATAACATGAATGAGGGTAACAAAATATTTTATTTACTTTTTAATTGCTATAAAAGATAGGTGACTGTCTAAAACAAAAAGTGTAGCAATGTGTTTTGAGTGTATACCATATGTAGAGTAAAATACATGGAAACCACTGCACAAAGATGGCGGAGAGGAATTGAGAACATGCTCTTGTAAGTTTCTTACTCTACATATGAGGCAGTTAATATTATTAGAAGACATATTGTGATTAACTAAATATATAAACTCAAGGTAACCACGATATTTAAACAGAAGCATAAATAATTAACTAAAATGGAGATAAAATGAAATAAAATATTCAATGGAAAAGCAAGCAGAAAAAGGAAACATAAGGAATAAAGAAGAGATGGAACAAACAGAAAAACCCATAAAGATGATAGATTTTAATCTAACCCTATCAACAATATTAAATATATATGGTCTAAATACATCAATTAAACAGATTAGATAATAACAAGAAAACATCTGTCTGCAAGAGAATTACTTTAAGAGTAAAAACATATATAGATGAAAAGTATAAGGCTGAAGAAAGGTAAACTATGTAAATATCAATTAAAATAGATCCAGGTTGGCCATATTAATATTAGACAGACTAAACTTCAAAACAAGGAGTATTACTAGGGATAGAGCGGGGCATTACATGATAATACAGAGGTCCTTTGCCAAGACTGCTTAATGATATTAAATGCATATGCTTCAAAGGGCTTCAAAATACATGAGGCAAAGACTGATGGCACTGAATGGAGAAATAAACAAATCCGTATTTATAGATTTCAACACTTTTCTCACAATAATTGATGGAATGAAAAAGGAGAAAATGAATAAGGATCTAGAAGATCTGAATAACACTATCAACCACCGTCATCTTATTGACATTTATAGAACATTTTGTTCTACAACACCAGAATACATATTTTTCTCAATGGGATTTTTTAATGAAATATTCATAATGATGGGACATATTTGAGGTCATAAGGCATACCTTAACAACTTTAAAAGAATAGAAATAATGCAAAATATGCTCTTGAATCTAATAAAATTAAATTAGACATCAATGTCAGAAAGATATCTGGAAAATTCTAAAATATTTAGAAATTCATTAGGTTAGGTTAAATTTTGTATTTTGTAGTTCCCTTAAAGAGAGTGTAGAGTATTTGAGAAACAACACTTTATTTATTTAAACATAATTGCTTAAGAATCTGTGATAATTCAGACTAAGCCTGGGCTGACCCTTATATGATCAGTTAAACAAGAATTTAATCATCTGGGAAACTTTAAAACTATTGAAAAAAATGTTTAATTGTAAATTTCTTGAACATATTACACATACTAGGTGCTCATTAAGTAATTTTGTGTTATCAATTGAAAAATGAATTTCTGGAATTTTTTCATGCTATGTAGTGAAAATTATATATGTGTTAAGGACTAATTATTATTTATTATCTGTACAGGAAAGTAAATTCTCAAATTTTCACTGTAATTGAGTCATTATCAAATACTCTTAAAATTTTCTGTGCTTTGTGATTAGTTTGTGCCATTTCATATACCTTAAAATAATAAAACTGCATGTCTTGTAAAAATATCCTTTAATAAAAATTAACTGTCAAAAGGGCCTTCTTGAGGGCGATTTTGAATTTTTAGGTTTTCACTATATTTAATCACTCAAGAAAGACATTTGTTGTACTTTGTCAATTGTTGTATCAGCCAGTGAGGAGAAGAGATGCTAAAGAATAATTTTAGCTATTACTTATTGAGTTCTAAACATGTACAAGGAACTGTACTAAGGCTTTACAGGTATAGCTTATTAAGTATGATATGTCCAATTTCCTTAAGTACTAAGTTTGACAGTTGATATCTCTAATATTTCACTTTGACACTTCTTATTTTATTTTTATTACAAAGGTACATCTTCAGTCTTTCAAATGCACATTTGGGTTGTGATTATCTTTCAAATTTTTTAGAGTAACTTTTGTGAAACCATAAATAAGTCAATAATTTGTGTTATTTTTGAATATGAGTTTCATCATGGAACCAATGCAGCACACATAGCTCAAAATGTCAACAAAGTGTTTGGGAAGGATGTACCTAATGGTTTGAGAAGGTCCATTCTGGTGACTTTAATCCTGAAAATGAGCCACATGGGCAACCTGAGACCAAAGTGGATAATGATGAGCTAAAAGCTGTAGTGGAAGCAAATCCATCTCAACCTATGTGTGAATTAGCAGCAAGGTTTAATGTTACTATTCCAACAATATTGGACCATTTGAAACAAATTTGCAAGGTAAAGAAGCTGGATAAATGGGTTCTGCATGAATTAAACGAGCGTCAGAAGAGAAATCATCTTAAAGCTTACCTTTCTTTGCTGTCACAACATAAAAGTGAACCATTTCTAAATGGCACTGTTACATGTGGTGAAAAGTGGATTATTTTTGACAATTGCAAGCTTTTGGCACAATAGTTGGATAAAGACGAAGTGCCAAAACATAGTCAAAAACCGAATATTCATCAAAAATGCTGTCTGGTGGTCCAGCACTAGTATTAGCCTCTACAGCTTCATGAAACCTGTTAATCCATTAAAGTGGATGTCTACTGCAACCAACTGGACAAAATGATGAGGATGCTTGCAATTAAACAACCAAGACTGGTCAATAGAGATAGACCAATCCTCTTGCAAGACAATGTTCAACCACGCCCGTTATACAAACAATACTGCTCAAACTACAGAAGGTAGACTTGGAAACTCTGTTATCTACCATATTCACCAGACCTTGCACCATCTGACAACCACTTTTGTCCAGGCTTTGGACTACTTCTTGTAAGGAAAAATATTCAATTCTCAACAAGCTGTGGAAAACGCCTTTCACGATTTCATCGCCACTCACTCTCTAAGCTTTTTTGCTGCTGGCATAAACAAGCTACCATTAAGGTGGCAAAATTGTGTTGATGGTTTAGGTGAATACTTTGATTAATTGTACTGATTCTTGTTTGAGATATAATAAACTACACTTTTGATTCAAAATTGGACATTTCATATATAATCACCTACTATTATGTTGGTTAATCCTTAATCACCTCTCTGTGGTTTTTATTTTGCTTATTTTACAAATAAGGAAACAGCCAAGGTATCAGGGGTTTAAATACAGGTTTGTCTGTTTCCAAAGCCTGTGTTCCTAATTGCTCCCTAAGACCTAGTCAGTTTCCTTATGGACCTTGCATAACAAGGTAGGTAAGGAGACAAGATAATGTATACATAAGAGTTAATTATAACCCAAGGCAGTCAGCAAAGGTAAAACAAATGGAGGAGTAAGTACTTGAAGGCTTAGAGAAATGTGCCTAGTGGTTAAGACTGCCTGAGTTCAGAAACTGCTCCATCATTTGGATAGCCTTGGGCAAGTTATTTCACCCCTGTAAGCTTTAATTTTCCCATCTGCAAAATGGGAAAAACAACAGAGGCTATTTCATAAAATATAATACAATGTCCCATAAAGCTCTTAGAAACATTAACCAAAATCACATCAAATGAACTCCTTGGACCACAGTAAAATTACAAATATTAGCTATAATTTGACAACAAACTGATATCTTTCCGCCCCACTAGATGGAGAGTTCCCACGTGGGGAGGGAAAGTCTTGTCTGATTTGCTCACCATTTTATCACTAGTTCTGAGCCTGGTACCCCAGCACCCAGCACAGAGGAAGGCCTAGCTAAATGAAGGGATTCAGATGGGGGAGAGGAGATGTGCGGACAGAATTGTTAATTTTAGGAAACAGGGAGGACTTCACATAGAAGGTAGAATGTGAGCCAGTCCTTGGAAGATTTAGAGATTGTAAATAAATGGAGAGAAAAAGAAAGCATGTTTTAGGTAAGTAGAATAGCATTTGAAAAGCTTATGTTTAAGGGACAGTGAGTAGACCAACCTTGCTAAAGCGGAGGATGCATGTAGGAAAGCAGTAAAATGAGAACTGCAGAAGGAGGCCAGAATTAAAACATAGAGCCTTGGCTACCAGGCAAGAGAGCAATCCTCTTACTTTCCTTCTTGCAGCCCAGAAAGGGCCAATATGTGTTCTCTCTTCATTCCCTTGGGGAAAAAGCATAATGCTCCAACCATTATATTTTGTTTGACACGTATAAGCTACCCAGTGCTGCTAGAAATATGAGTAGTCTTGTAACACAGGTTCTGGTGCCAAGGCTAATAGGCTCTGCTGAGGCCTTGACTATGAGATCCCCATAGACTCACTATAGAGTAGAGTATTAGAGCATTCATTTCTGCCTCCTTCTGAAAGACGCAGGGCTTAGGCAGCTCTGCAGGAGTTCCAATAAACCTCTCTCCCATGACATTGCAAATGAATGAAAGGTTGATGCCAAGATTTTTAATGGTCCTATTATACGGTATTACTAATGATAATACTCAACTCTATCTCAAAATTGCACAAGAAAAGGGATAGCTGTAAGCTTTCAGCATCTGGAAATGAATTTGGGCGTAGAAATTTGAATAATTTGAACAAGTCCTCCCTGAGATGATTAAGAAACTCAGAACACAATGTATGGCAAGGCTATCAAGAACAGGGATTGGAAACTGTCCCTCCCATTTGGCTGGGCTTCACCTGAAAACCAAAGTACATGAAACACATAAATTCTCAGCATCATGATTGCCTTTTTCAATGCATAATGTCCTCTATGGCTAGCTGAGAGCAATAAGAAACATACTTCAAAGATAATTCTCTAGTGAAACCATTTGTACCCTTTGACTCTCCCTAAATAGTCATTGTTTCTTCTCGTCCTATTTGTACATCCTCTTTTTTTTCTGCTACTGCCAGGCTTCCGAGAGTATTTCAGATTCCATTCCATAATCATATGCGTCGTCTTTCTGGGCAGTTAATATCACTGTTGAATCTACAGAGGCTCTTTCCCATATTTTCTACTCACCCTCACAGCCTTGTACTTATGACTGAGTTTCTGCCTTGGGTTAAGGAGCGAATGTGTAGCCGAGCACTCCAGACTCCTGGTTCAGTATTCTTTCCACTATAAGACCTTACCTTTCACACAGTTAATGATTTTGTTTGTTACTCTTCCTCCTAAAAATTCAATTTTTCAAGAGAACCTAAGTAAGAGGGAAATGTATAACCCTCAGAAAATGAATCACTAAAAGTCGTTTAAGGAGACTTTCTGGACACTTCAATCACTCTCTGTAAGAAGTAGTCTTCTCATGAGTCCTTCCCTGTTCTATCTACTCAGAAAGAATTCCCAAGGATCTGAACTGTGTAGAATTTTCTATTTTATGGCTTCTTCAGAGACGTTCAAAATTCACAAAGAAATGTTCATTCATTTAACAACCAGTTGGATTGCCTATAAATACCCATCGCTCTGATTGCTAAGGGTACCAAAAAGAGACAATTTTTGGATTAAAAAAGCTCTCACTCTAGTCTAGAAAGCAGACATTTGAGCAATTATAGTACTACATGGCAAATGTTACAGCGAAGGAAGCCTTGAGTACCAGTGTGAAGTAAAAGAAGCTATCAAACCCTGGGAGGATTAGGGAAAGTTTCAAGGATGATGTGGCACCAAAATTGATTCTTAAATGCTGAGTAGGAATTAGCCAATTAGAAAGAGGGAAGAAAGGAATTGCAAGTGGAAGGAATACAAGCAAAGACATGGATGCATGTGCCATCATAATGTGTTTGGGGAAATATAAATGGCTTGATATAGCTTAGTATAGATTATGCAAGAGGAATGGAGATTGAAGAGGCTAAGAAAGTAGGCAATGAGTGGTCTCATATGCAAAGCTAAGGAGCTTAAATTGTATCCAACTATGAAGGGACCTTCTATTTGCCAGACTTCAATTTAATTAATAACTTATTTTTTAACAAAGCAGTGAGCAAAAAAATAAGAATTTTTTAAAACCTCAAAATCAAATACACATTTGCCTACTGACATTTCCATTTGGATAGCTCATAAGCACCTAAAATTTAATGTCACCAAAACTGAGCAAATGCTTACCCCACCCAATCCACTTCTCTCCAGAAAGCCCTTCTCATCTCAGTAGATGGCACTACTATCAATTTCAATACTTAAGAGTCACACTTGATTCCTCTTTCCCTTATTCTATGCTCCCAAACCATCAGAAAGTCCTGCCAGCTCTACTTGCAATAATTATTCAGTATCCAACCATTTTTCATCAGCTCTCTGCCTATAATTCAATCTGTGTTTCCTCATTTCCCACCTGAAAATAAGAACAGCCCCCTGACTATTCTCTCTGCCTCTCCTCTTTACCCCAGGGGGCTTTCTCCACACAGCAGCCACAGTAGTCTCTTATTACATAAATTGGATTATGCCATTCTGATGCTTAAACCCTAGCAGTGGCTTCCGTAAGGCTCTGCGTGTCCTGCTACCCTGGAGTCTTGGACACGGAGTTTATTATCATGGGAATTTATTTTACCAGCTACTTGGCTCCTACCAGACTCCTTATTAAGAAGGAAAAATAATTTAAAACCCTTGGAAAATATTCTGGATATTGTTTGGATATCTGGACAATCTGGGTACTCTCTAGGCGTTCCAATTCTAAACCTTCTGATGATTCCTTCAATTATAGGGTATTAGCCTCTGAAATGAGAAGGAAGGCAGTCAAGACAAAACTGTGTTATGTTACCATAAATTAGTACATCTCATTATTCCCTAAAATTTCCATTTCTGAAACCATAATTTAATTGTATTATATATGTAATTAGAGGAACACAGTTTTAAGCACCAATTTGGAAGAATTGCTGACAAAATGTCTGTGTGTGTGTGTAGTTATAGAGTGGGAGAAATCATTTTCTTTTTTTTCTCTTTCTGTTCCTCTGTTTCCTTCTTTCTATACACACATACACATACACATATATATGTATGTGTGTGTGTGTGTGTGTGTGTGTGTGTATAAACTTGGATATGTTTCCAGGTATGCCTGTCTTGAAACAACCTTTCTAAAGTGGCTTTCAAAGGGATATTCATTGTAAAACTAAAGTTGTTTTATTTTCCCTATCCCACAATGATTTGTCACTCTGTTGTTGGTGTCTCATTCAATTTCATTCCTAGGGAAATTAATTTAATGGCTGTTTACAATTCTGCATGACATTGTCTTTGTGTCCTATGGCCCTAGAAAGCAATTTGGCAGCACACCCAGTAGATTGATCTTACTCACATTTCAAGTAGCAGATCCTACTACTGTTTGATGATTGTGAATAGCAAAGATAGGAATTACTTATCACATCTTCACAGTGCTTCTCTATTGATCCCTGAAGAGATACAGGACTTACAAATAATCAAGAAGTCCAAATATGCCAACAGACTTTAGAAAGCATGAAAATAAGCCAAGCCTATAATGCTTCTATTGCACAACACAAATATTGTATATTTTTAGTCTTATGTAGATTGTACCCAAACATCGTCACCCACATTTCCTGTCTCAGGGTTGGATATTTTATGCCCCGCCCCTCTGTGAGAATGTGCTGTTTTTAAAGGTCAAGTGCAGAATTGCTAATCTTGACAGCTGCCCTTACAGCAAGCTCAGAATTATAATTCCTATAAAGGGTAGGGGGAAACTTTAAAAATCTTTCTATATAAGTGCTTTGAAAGACCTCCCTAATTTTTCTCCAAAGGTAACTCTGATAATAACTAAGCATTATGAGGAGTTTCAACAACTAAAGACACTTTATCGTAGTTTATTCACTTCTGTCAATAAACCATCTGAAATGATAAAGCTGAGATTTAAATCCATGTCTTTTTATTATAAGCCCTGTGCTCCTTACACAGGAGTTTATAAATGCCTATAAATTAAGGTGTGTTTCTAACTTGGTAAAGGAGATGATATGAAAGCACAAGTATAGATATACACCAAAGTATCAGAGTGTTCTGAAATATCCAGGCTATGAAACCTTAATCTGCAGAAACCAAAAGTTTGTCATTTGAAGCACACAAGTTTTCCATATTCTAAAGTGGAGATTTCTTTGAGATTTTCTATTAATTCATTTTGAAGTAGCCCAATAGAAGGATAGATTAGGTTTCCAAACACAAGTTCTTAGGAGAAAATAGACACCATTAATCTGAATGCAGATGTGATACAGTCACCACTTAGTGCAACAGTCACATAAATTATTGCATTTAGAAACTATTTCTTGTTCGTTTGGGGAGGGGTGGAGGGAGAATGGACAGGCTGGGAAGGGAATTATTTGTCCCTTTTAAAATGAGAACTTGATCAGAAAAAAATATATATCTTTTCTCCTCCTATAAATGTAGATGACACTGTATCTGAACTTATGCTAGAACTTGTGGTGATAAAAGTGGTGTTTTTATTGTGTTTTGAGAATTATGTACAAGAATTGGAGTACAAAGCAGAGAGGCACCATTTACTGATGCTGCCAAATATGCCACAAAGTAATAACCATAATTAACATTTTCATTGCAGTTTAGAGCTTACAAAGAAGTTTTTATTTAACAAATACTGTCTCATTGGATAATGTAAATTAGGAATTATACTCACTTCTACTTTAACAATGAGGAACCCACTTTGCAGGTTCTGAGAGATGTTCGGTGAGTAACAGAGGCAGCAGTGCACTACAGAGCTTCCAAATCTGGCTCTTTCCCTCTTGCCAATGAACCAGCTGTTGCCTCTACGTATTCTAACAAACTGAAAGAGACAAATGATTTTTGGCCTTCAACCATTGGAAGTCCCCAGTATGTCTTGGCATTTCTACCTGACACTAATTTGTTCAGTGATCTTTTTGGTGGGCTTTGTAGTAGTCTCAAGCAAGGTTTACTGAGTCATAGTCAAATCTATGTTGAGGGACAGTGGGGAAAGGACACAGGTGGTCCTACTTTTTCAGGAAGCTCCCATTCTCTTCCCAATCTGTTATGGAGGGGTCTGAAAATTCAGCTCTGGGAAAACCTGCTTTCTTTTGCAGCTTCCAAGAGTATTGTAGAAAAGTGTAAAGCTAAAAAAGAACAAAAGTCCTGAGTTTGAGTGATAAATGTAAGCAAATCATATACATTTCAAGTCTCCATTTGTACCTTTTTTAGAGGATGGCTTCATTAAATGTAATAGTATCTGTGAGAGCACATTATAAACCTCAAAGTTCTTATAACTGTCATCTGCTACCACCACCACCACCACCACAGTGATGTGGGAGAGCTAATAAGTGTCATCTTGCTGGCCAGCTCTATCAATCGGGAGTGGCTTCCTGGGTCTCTGCATTGACAAGGACTCCGAGATTGCACCCAGGCTCCAGGGGAAAATATAGTGACATCATTATTATGTGAAGACATCATGAGTGGGGAGTGATCATATAGGTGTCAGAGACTGGTCATTCCAGGCAGAGACAGGGAGGCTTGCACCTTTACATCATGATACCAGCAAAAACATCAACAAATGACTCAAAGCCCTGTCACATTGCCAAAGAATTATTAATACATCACCTCTTGTCACCTGTGACTCAGGATGTAACCACAGATAAAAGAATAAAATTTTAGGGAACGAGAATAAAGAGCTTGGAAAATTTTAAAATGAGCTTTGTCTCACAGCGCAAAGCTTTCTTCCAAAAACTTTTTCTTACATTTTAAAAATTATGGGTTTCACATTATTCAAGGCTGCATGAAACAATGGTGATAGTTTTAGCCCTGGTATCCCCTCACCATCCTCAATCTTCAATTCCCCAAATTAATGTTCAAATAAAGCTTCTTCAAAGCATTTGTTTGCAAAGAAACATCCCCAGGCTAAAGAAATAAAAACTGAGTTACAAATACTTACACATTCTGAGCCTCTTTTGTCAAGATATAGATTGGACTGTCAACGGCATGACAGAAGGGTGGCCCAGTGAAATAGTGGGTGCAGTACCGGGGCCACCCCAATTCCTCACACTTACCACTCTTATTAACAATGCATTTGGGGGGTGGGGGAGCAAGGGCATCATACATAACCTAATCATCTGTACCCCCATAATATGCTGAAATAAAAAAAGAAAAAAAGAAAAAAAAAACAATGCATTTAAGTTGGGCAAATGGTAGCGCACCAGAGAAATACCAATTTTATCCTAGAGTTATGGTCTGCCTCTGCAAGAAACTCACTGAAGACATTAGCTCACTACTGAGGCAAAAACTTGCTTTTTTTTTTCTCCTTCCTTCTCCCCCTTCCTCCCTTTGTTGTTCAAAAGATCTTTCATAAGGTTTGTGTGTGGTTGTCAGATTTTAAGTTGTGCTCTTATAGTTGGAAATTAAATCATGAAACCACCTTCCTCTCTGTCACTACTAAAATGTTTAAAATTTGCTCCTAAAAAATGATCTTTTTATAAACATTTTCCTCCAATGTGACTTGTTCTAAGTAATTTCTTTAGTGAGAAAAGCCACATATTGGTTCTTTCTCTTGCCTTTTCAAAGGACTTTGCCAATAGGATTACTTGGAATGACTTGGTGTCAAGTAGCACTTGCTGCCTGATGAAGGTTACTTTTGACCGGGATCTCAGAAAAAGAAAATGCAATGAGCCTGAATTGATTTCAGGTAACAATATACATTCCACAGGCAAAGGTGTCGGTGGAAGGCCTAAAAGAGCCACTCAGTTAAGCCCAATTTCAAGTGTATGTTCATTTTATATGCCATGCTCTGGCTTTTACTTTGATGATATGAATCAAAGTTAAATTGTTGTGCATATTAAATATAAACATGATTACCAAAATTTCTCAACCAACCAGGTTTTAGTTGATGAAATCAAATAGAAATAGGAATCTCCACAAACACTGTTGTAATTAGGCTACTTATTTTTAATCCCCAAATTGAGAATTTTACCTAGCTCACTGGAGCTATTGATCCATCAAACTTTTCATACAAATGTATAAGAAGTTGTAAGTTAGGCTCCTCGAGGAATTTACAAAGGAGGTAGGGAGATAAGTTTAACATATGTGAAACACCTAGGGAAAAACATGAGTGTTTTTAATCAAGAGTAGTCAGAAGACAACTTTACAGGGGATGAGAGAAGCCGAAGGCAAAGTATCCGAGTCTTCATGGAGGTCGGAGACATATGAAAACTGAAAAGGTAATTAAGGTTTGAATAAGTAGAGGGACAAGAAAGAAGAAAGAATGGAAAAGACAGGCCATTTTCTGAGGTTGCTTGTTGACACTATGATCCTCTTTTATCTTATTGCTTCTATGACAATAGAGACTTAAAATTTTCTAAAATTATTTTTAACATTTTAATGTCTCATACTAGGGAGCATCCTCCAATGGCATGCCATAGTTTAATTGGCAATAATTCTCTATCATGATGGTACATAATGGTATTCAGTGGTTCTCCCTTCAATTGACACTATCTTATATCCACAGATACTGAATACACATAGTCATCTTACAACCTAAATCACAGTCAGTGAAGACTGGATTCTCCCCTGAATTATACTGTAAGGCTACATGATCCTGAGTGGTGATTTCCTTTTCTTTATGATCTCACTACATTCAAACCTGATTTAGCCATACATAAAAAAGACAAATGTGTCAGTTTATTGCCTCTCAGTTCCAAATTCACCCTTCATTGCCTGCTCTTAATACTAAAACACTTCTCCCTTGGCAGTTGGCACGATGTTAACCTTTGTCAGTAGAGGACATGGGAGGGACCCGGGAGGAGGCAAGTCTCCTCCTCCTGGTTCTGGCATGTTTTATTTTTTCTTGCTTCTGCTGCAGTAGGTTGGCATTTAGAACACTTGGTGAAATTCACCCCTAGTGAGTTCAGCAGCACTCCAAGGCAGGTACCAAGCAAGATCCACAGGCACCCCAGCTGGCTTTCTGAATGTTCCCCAGCTAGCTATTAACATATGGTGTCTTGCTCATGGCAGCTTCCTGGTGAGGTCTTCCCAGTGAATTCAAAGCATCCCCTTACCCTGGGAAGCTTCCTTGTTAACATCATTGGCATCCCAGTAGGCAGGTGTCTGCCTGGCAGTACTCCAAAGATTTTGGCTAAGTGCTGTCCTTAGCAATTCAGCAAATTTCTCTGGCATCCTGTGGGCCACAATCCTCCCCAGGGAAGTCTGAATCCTTGCCTTGGAATGGATTCTCCTCTTCTAGGGTTTTTTGTTCCTGAGGTACTCTCCCTCCAACATTGAAAGTGCTCATTTATTTCCTCTTAGCTAATCTCCTGTTATTAGTTAATAATTCTTCATTTTAAACCTTCCCTGTTCAAATCATTAGGAAGTTTCTGTTTCCTGATTGTACCCTGATTAGTTTAATGGAGAAAGCTGTCAAGAGATCAAAAGCTTCACTTTCTTTAGGGATTAAAATGGATCCCATACACCAATAGGGAAAACCTGATAGACTAATTAATCAGCTAAGGCCCACCAGTGAGAGCAAAGTGAAAAGGGTGTGTTTGGTTTGGGGTTGGGGGTAAGAGATAGAATAGTCTGACTGGGAAAAGCAAAAAGTTAATGAAGGGATAGATGTGCATGATTGTCAAGGTGTTTCTAATGATTTTAAACCAGTTAGAAAGCCAATTTCTCTCAACTTCTGTTCTAGGAGATGAACCTTACTATCAGAGCTACCAGTGACTTTGGATCCTGATCCTAGACACAAATTATCCTGATGCATTCAGATACGACATAAAAGATCCTTCTACCACTAGGAAGATTTCGCAGCGTGACAGCAAGTGTACCTATGTTTCCAAACAACTAGATACTTAACATTGCAGAAACAAAACAGTTGCCTGGCAGTTGATTTAATGTTTCATTTTTTTCACCAGATGTTTTAGTATCCTGTACACACTTTCTATTTCAGTGCAATATATCCTTGTACAGCTTGGCATTTTGAAGATTGTATTGTTTTAACATTGAGAAGTACAATAAATGTAAAAATAAGGAGTAAAATAATTTTCATTTCCAACTCTAAAATGAGCAGATTCATGACTATACAGAGAAGGAAATGATTAGCAAAAGTAAATTATAGTCCAAACTTCATTTTTAAAAAATCACTTTCTTTTGTATTTAGACTCATTTCCCCTTGTATTTTCAGGTTAGAATATACAATATTTAAACTCCAGCAGAAGGACTTTATAAGGCACACAAAAGTATTAGCTTATATTCATAAAATAGTTCCTTTCTTATAACTTTTAAAATAGTATAAAAATTAAGTTTCTTAAAATTCTAAACCTTTCCCTGAATGTGAAAACTCCTTAATCTCAAAAAGTAAAATTGTGCTTTATTCTCATTATCCTATTCATGTATTATCTGTGTCTCTCTGACACTTTTTCATTTCCTGAATTTTTATTTTTATTTTTGTAAATGGACCTTCTATCAGAATATCATCTCTGAGTATTTGATATCCTTATTCTCTTTTTTCTCCATTTCCTCAAGTCAAAGATAAAAGAAGTTTTACAAAAGACAAATATGAGTTTGGGTAAAAGGGCTTTTACATTGAACAAGAGACCTCGTTCAGATACTCTGAAGATACACTGAGGATGATTATTTTATCCATGCCGATATATAGTCATTTTCAGCTGAGGACCAAGAATAGGAAGCAGAAGTCTCTTCCTCCAGTTTTGTTGTGTTCAGTGAGTTTTGGATGATCTAAAACAGTGAAATATAATCTTCTCCAGCTGAGGCCATTGGAGAGATGGCTCAAAACCCAGACATCTATAGACTCACACACACAAGACTTTGTGCATATATTCACAAACTTATACACATATGTAACTCCTTCTAAACCTGTACTATACTATCAATCCCATTGACACTATAATGTAGACATGCAAATGCCTCAAAACCCATGTCAGCATGTAGCATCCTCTTCCACTGTGTGTAACAAGAACAATGCTAGTAATTGTCTGAATGCGTGATGTGCAAAGAGTACACCTGCCATCTGTTGCACCTGTGAATGAAGGTGTTGCCATCAGAAACATAGAACATAACGATGAGAAGAAACCTTGAAAAGAACCTAATTCCTCTGTTGAAGATAATAAAACTAAGGGTAAATGAGGGTGGGTGACTTTCACAAGGTCTCCCCGGGAGCCAGTGACAGAGTTAGGAGCAGAATATCTCCAATCCACTGCTCTTTGCGGCACAATATGCTTTGGCTGACTTTAACATTTAATGACCTATCCTCCTTCTTTCAGTAATATTAGTATCATCTAAAGATTTCTTCCTCCCCTACTATGCTAATCCTCAAACATTATTTTATCAAAACCACTTAGATCTATTGGTATCACCAAAAAAAAAAAAAAGTGAGGTATATACTAGTACTTTTAGTTGATGAAGAGAAAGTTGATGAAATGTGATCGATGACTCCTGACAGTAAAGGAATATGGACAAGGACAAGTTTGAACTTACAGATGCAGAATTTCTGGAAAGTCCCAGTCTGCTGCCTCCTGACCAGCCTGTCTACTAAAGTAGAAATCCCACTATTAATGTCTCCATTGAGATATTTAGTCCATAACACTATCAGAAATACTTCCTGGTGGGCAGGGATATTCACTGCAACAGGGAAAGTCATTTGGTAGTACTGTGTGAGTTACAGCCACACTGCACCTTTGAGCTATTGGGAAATGATATGAACCAACTATACGTAAATATAGGGAAGTCAGGCAGCACAGTAAGGTCACATCCTAAGTATACTTCGCTTACAGGTGACTTTAGAGAGACCTTCTCTTTCCACTACCACTCCCACCAACACACCCCCGTCCATGCAAAGAGAGAGCTCCACTATTTCATTTAACCTTCACAATAACAAACAAATCTTTTAATGTATCTAAAGCTTAGAGAGGACAAATAATAAAACAAATTGAACACCCTCAGACAGCAAGTAGTACAGAATTCTCCACCAATACCTAATTAGACACCAGGGACTTGACAATGATTCTAAAGTAGATTTGCTGGCATGCCCAAACTTCTGTTATGGACTGTCTTTTAGTTCATTCCTTTGGTCTAGGCTCGGGATACATCAAATTTTAGTACCTATAAGAATTATTTATGTGTCTATAAATATGAACTCTGTATACCATACTAAGCAGAAAATTTTGAGATTTTCCAGGGTAATTGTTACCCCATGCAATTTTTGCCTTAGGCTTTAGATTTCAAAATCTTGACTCCAGGCAAAATGCATCACCATTATCTTTGCAGGTGGAACCATACACAGAAACCCTTGATGTCCAGGTTGAGGTGTTCGCATTTTATCCATAAAGTTAGGGGGCTCATGAAGATTCCCAAGCAAGCAAATGACATGGAAAAAATGTTCTTAAGAATATTAATCTAGTGATTTTGGAAGAGATACATTAAAAGAGTAAAATTGGGAGTAGACTGGAAGAAGGATCATCGATTCATAGATGATTCCAATAGTCTGGGCATGAGATACAGAGATCCTCAATTAGGATGGCTGCAGAAATATAAAGCCAACAAGAAGATTTCAAGGAAGACTCTGATGGGATATGAAAGGAAATACTAATAATGTAACAGTTATTGAAAGCAATGGGTTTTCTATCTGACAGATTTGGATTAAATTTCAAATCCCACTGCCCTTTTAGCTATGTAATCACAAACATTCACTCAATCTGCCTGTGATGGTTAATTTTATGTACCAACTTGGCTGGGTCACGAAGTACCCAGAGATTTGGTCAATTATTATTCTGGGTGTGTTTGTGAGGGTGTTTCTGGATGAGGTTAACATTTGAATCAGTAGACTGAGTAAAGCAGATTGCCCTCACTAATCTGAGTGGGGCTTATCCCAACAACTGAAGACCTTGAGTTCAGTTCATCCTGGACTTTTTCCTTATTGCAGTAGTCATTAATGACTAAAATATGTCCTTTCCACTTTAGTGCCCAGCTTCATTTTTCTTGCTGATTTGCTTGAGTTCTTTGTAAATTCTGGTTATTAGCCCTTTATTAGATATATAGCTTGCAAATATTTTCTCCCATTATGTAGGTGTCTATTTGCGCTGTTGATTATTTTCTTGGCTGTGCAGAAGCTTTTTAATTTAATCGGGTCCCATTTATTTATTTTTGTTGTTGCTGTGATTGCCGTCAGAGTCTCCTTCATAATTTCTTTGCCCAGGCCAATATCTAGAAGAGTTTTTCCAACATTTTCTTCCAGAATTCTTATGGTTTTATGCCTTACATTTAAGTCTTTTATCCATCTTGAATTAATTTTTGTGAATGTTGAGAGATATGGATCCGGTTTCATTCTTATGCATGTGGCTATCCAATTTTCCCAGCACCATTTATTGAATAGGGCTTGTTTTCCCTCGTGTGCATTGTTGTCTGCTTTGTCAATGATCAATTGGCTGTATGTGGATGATTGTGTATCTGCATTGTCTGTTCTGTTCCATTGGCCTAGGTCTCTGTTTTTGTGCCAATACCATGCTGTTTTGGTTATGATAGCCTTAGCCTTGCAGTATTGTTTGCAGTCTGGTAATGTGATGCCTACGCATTTGTTCCTTTCATTTAAGATGGCCTTGGCTATTTGGGCTCACTTCTGCTTCCAAAGTGTAGAATTATTTTTTCTACATCTTTGACATTGGTATTTTGATGGGGATTGCACTGAATCTGTACATCACTTTGGGTAGTATGGACCCAAAACATAGCTAGAGGGTTCTCTCACCCCATCCCCCAAGGCTCAGCTGGATGATACATTCATGCCTCCTTCATGGGATATATATCCTATTCAACCAATTTTTCTCTCCAGCTTCCTTCCTCCTCTCCCCATCCCACAGGATCTTTATCAAGACAAGGGTAAGGAAAAGTACCTCTTTCATCATTATGATTTCTTTCCAAAGCTGGTACTGCACCTATGGCACAAGTTTTATGACTTGATTCATTTGAGGCTTTGATTTTGATATGGCAAACCAAGCTTTTAGAAACCGTAAGATTTTGCTTTCCCTAAAATACTCAACTTGCATCAATCAAACATCTTGTTCATGACTATTGTCTCTTTCTTACAATAATAATCAAGTATATCCTTGCTTCTCACATTTTGCGTTTTCTACAATAACGCTCTGCCCAGGACAATGGCCCTTTATGCTAGTTGATCAGAGAATGGATAAAAGAAATAGGAAAAATACACAGATTAATAGCAAAATATTACTTTGCCACAAATAAAGCAGACATAACATTTATCCTCAGGGTGCCCCATAAACCCCTTTCTTGTTTGTCCCACTGGCACCTCATCTTCTTGCCAAGTGTTCATGTTCTTGACTTCTACCAATTCAAAGATGTGAATAAAATAAAACCCAAATCTGGAGTAATGGAATTCCTAGCATCAGTTATCCACAGAGGCAGCATATTTTAGACAAGGGGTAGTCCTAGAATTCTAAAAATTACACCAATAGGCAATTATTTCTCCCCCGGACATTACAACTGTATGTTAGAACTCTTTTCTCTCCAGAGTTAGTTTTCAATCCTAATTTTAAGTGACATAGAAGAATGCAAGTTGCACATGGTCCACTCATACAGGAAGTAAAGTATGATAAATAACACTAAACCAGACTTCTAAAGTATTTGAAATTAAAGTATAATTGTAAATCATATGGTGTTAAACTGAAAAGATATGACTACATAGAACCTCCTGGAGTATCAGTTTTATCTAGAGCCTGCTTTAAATATAACCATTAAAATGGGCAGGCATTTCATGGCTGGGGAAGATTTCAAAAAGCTGCAAAAGATTAAGTTATAACATATCATTTGATAAATTGGAGAAATGGTCTGGAATCAATGCAATGAAGGTCAAATAAGGTTGACAGAATACAGAATAGAACAAAGACATAAAATGAACAATCGTATGGGAACCTCTAAGGTAAGTCACAGCCACAGGAACAATGAAGCAGATGGACTATAATGAACGTAGAACTACCCGAATGTTGCCTTCTTTCCATGCCCAAAAGGCAAATGCCTTCGATAAGTAGTACAAACAGAAATATTACAAGCTCCATCCACATAACAATATTATACATACTGCTTTCAAAACAATATCCAAAAGAAAAATTAAAAGAACACTAAGAATTGGAGGCCATTCAGGATAGAACAAAATGATTTGCTTTTAAGTATTTGAATCGAAAACCTCTAAAGGAAGAAAGTGTAACAAGGGATGTGAGGTTAAGCCAATGGGGACAGTTACTGGGGACCAATATAACTGTATTTAAAAGTGCAAATGGCCACCATCCGAAGTCAGTGGATTTGGATTCGAAGGGGGATTTTTCTCAAATAGTGGGATTAGGTTATAGACTTAAAGTTTAGATTAATAAAATTTTAGGCCAATGAATAATTTAGCATTATAAGACTTCTTGAATGAGTAGAAAAACACAATAAAGAAAATTGATACTGACATTCTGGTAAAAAATAACTCTTTGAGGGATGGAGCATAATAAACATTACACTCTCCATGACAATATGAGGAAATAAAACAGGTAATATTCAAACATGAATTAATCAATGTAAATCCAGCAAAAGTCTGCCTCATCTGAAACCATACTCATGACAAGGTAAAGAACATAAGAGCTGTTGCTTGCCAAGGTTGACAAATTGTGTTTTTTTAATATCTCTAAATACCCAATACCATGATAAACATCAGACTACTGAAATAATATTAATAATACAGTATTACCTTACATTTGTGTTGTGCCTTGTCATTGTCAAATCTTTTCATTTTCACTTTCTTCAGCTGCCTCAAATGGTGAATTGCCCATAGACACCTTGTTCTCCTGAATTTTGGCTTTATGTTCCTTGTATGTGGCACTTTGAGACCAAATTAACCCATAAGCTTAACTGGCATTGGTTGTTTGCCAATGTATCACACAAGCTTTACTGATAATTTTGAGAATGTTTCTCAAATCAAGCTTTGCAATGACATGCAGAAATGCTAATTATACTCTCAAGGGGTGCTATAAAGTTCTTGAAACAAAATTAGTCTTTTATTTCAAAACTAATCTTGTATGCTATTTCCAGGCCTGCCACTGCAATGTCAGGAATGAAAGGGGTAGTTATGAAACGAACAAATGAAAGGGTATCAGGACCTGAAAAGACCGAAGTATCATAGCTCTATGGACAAGTGTTTATTTCCAGAAAACTTTTAAAATAGAACTAAAAAAGGAGAGGTTTAAAATGATTTGAGGCCTGTCTCTGAACTGGGTGCTGTGGAGCTACCAGAAAGTCCCTGACTTCAAGAAATACAATTCTAATAGCAAAGATAAGACTAACACAAAAAGCAAATGAGGAAACTATGAAAGGCAGCATACAGTTATATGATAACCTATGTGGTATATTTATACCATAGAAGAATATACCTATGTGGTATATTTATACCATAGAAGCTCAGCACAGGAGGAGATCGTGGGTACTCCAGTACCTTAACAGGAGGGAGACCATCATCTGTATAGCAGAGATAAGCAAGAGATAAAAGCAAGACAAGAGAACTTTTCACATTCCTAGAAAAACAATGCATGCATGCAGAGATGTGCAGTGCAGGAGGGCTCCTGCAGGAGAGTGACTGAATATGATGCAAACATCTTCAGAAAGCCAGAATGGTATCAGATTATGAAGGGTCACGAAAACCTCACAGTTGGTTTAGCCCTGGTATAACATGGTGTAAAATAATCACAGGTTATTAAATGAGAAAATAACATGGTAAGAGAGGCTAAGCCTCAAAAAGGGATTTTTCAAAGCTCTTAATTCTAGTCTCAGTCCAGACACTGTGTTATTGTGTGAAGTAGATGAAATTCATAATATTCACAAGGCTCAAGTATAACCTTAGTGGAAGCCACATGTAAGCTTTTTGCATAAAGATGATATTGCTGGATCATTAATAGAACATGTGCTTTGGGTTATTTTTAAGTAGGGAGATGTATTTACAGCACACCCAAGGAAAAGCAAGTCTTCTTAATATAACACTCTCACCCAGGAATGCTGCCAACACTGTTGTCCACCTCAGCACTGGCATCTTGGGTGCCAATCTGGGGCTCTTTGCCCATTTTAAATCTATATTTATAGCAATACTGGCAATGACTTTTTTAACTTGGGTATTTATAGAGACAAAATGTCTCTAACAGATTGGTAAGGACCAAACCCATGCAATGAGAACTATCAGTTATGATGCAGTTAAGGTAAGCTCATTTACATAAAACAAACTGGAAGTATACAGTAATCTGCAATTCTTTACCAAAAAGGGGTGAAATGATATACTTAAGAGAAGGAATTCTGTTAAGTCCACAGTTCTCCTTTTCTAGATACTGTTTTAAGGCCCCTCTCTACCATTTTCATCCCATATGTGATATGTCACTGCATATGTACAAAGTTGTCTTTAAACAGAGTCTTTTTTTATTTTTATTTCAGCATATTACGGGGGTACAAATGTTTAGGTTACATATATTGTCTTTGCCCCACCCAAGCCAGAGCTTCAAGCGTGTCCATCCCCCAGACAGTGTGAAGTGCACCCATTAGGTGTGTATAGAGTCTTTATTAATTTTATTGGTAAGACCACAGTTTAACATCCACTGCAAAAATATCTCTCACTAGTTTCTTGTTGCGGAAGGGCTTCTTGACTTGGCATGCCTCTGCAGATTCAGTTTTTTGATTGTAGTATTCTGTCTGCTAATCAACCTGCCTTTCTCTTCTGCCTGAACTCTAGCAATTAGAGTTTTCATGATCCTCCATACTGATACCATCTTCACTTTCTGAAGATGTTTCCCTCCTATTCAGGTATTCTCTGCTACAGCCAGACATCACCTGCTCTGCACATCTCTGCATTCGTTATTTGATTTACACTGATCCATTTCCCATCCTCCTCTCATTTTGGCAGAAAGAATAACTTCCAGATTGAAATCAAAACTTAAAAAGCAATCCTCCAGTAGACAGAAACATCCTCAAATTGTATTTCTTATATGATATTATTAAACATTTTTTTCTGATTGTAAAGATCAGGATTTTGTTATTATTTAACCATTTCATATCCAATGGAGCACAATAAAATTGTTTTGCCCTGTCTTTCAAAGGCACAGATTTGTCAAATGTATGAAATACATGGAGTCAAATATGCAGCTGATCACAGCTGTCCCCTTAGCAACAGACTGATTCACCCACCAAATTGTCATATGAGCTAACAAATGATCCAGAAGACCTTTTTCAGGCACTAAAGACTACACAAATGCCAAAAGAGAATGTCAACTGGCCTGAGCATTTTAGCTGGGGGAGAAATGTCCATCTACCTACACGTGTTTATTTACCAGAGCAGTGTGCAAGAACCGCTTTCATTGAATCATTTAGTCATTGAGTGTTTATTGAACAAGTATTATGTGCCAAGCACTGTGACAAAAAATAGCCCTAATGGACACTCTATCCTAAACTAAGGAAAGAACAGATCCAGAAGAATTCTTCTTCTAAAATCATATATACTCTTGGACATATACTCAGGAAAAGAAATAGTGATTTAAAAAACAGCAAATTATAAATAGAGTGGATCAATCCAAGAAGTTGCAATTTGATGAAAAGGGGGAAAAGATGAAAGAAAAGAGATTATCCTTTTACGTTCTTAAAGCCACCACATGTCTACCACCTCACTTGTTAGAGCCCATGTCCTTTTGAGTGACCAAGGTCATGATCTCACTAACTAGAACAGTTGTAAGCAATGTGGCAGCAGGAGAAAGCACACATAGGAAATCAAGTTTTAAGACAAGGTCATGTACTTATTTTGTGAAAAATGGAAATCCCTGTGGCACCTGTAAATCACATGGGCTCCTCTGCTTGACAACTCATCCACTTAAGATTTTTTATTCCATTTTGAACATAAACAATTTGCCCTCGAAGCTCCTGATTGTTAATGGGCCCACTTTAAAATGAAGTTATGGCCTAATCCTTATGGCTGGCTCTTTATTTGAAATGCATTAGTATTCCTTTTTAAATGCTTTATCATGTAAAATCTTATTTCAAACTCGATAATTTAGCCTGGAAAATTTCTAGCTGATGAAAATGTCAAACACAAAAAGATGGAAATGTTTAATTAGTTAAATACCTTAAGTTTTTGACAAATACTAAGTGGATTTGTTGAACACTTACTGCCAAAACTCAGGGTTTTATTAAAAAAAGAGATGGGGAAGATCAGTCTCACTAAAAATATGATCCTCCATGGCCTAAGCCACGCCTGTGTCTTCCTTATACCTCATTCTAAGTTTCTTCTCTGTGAAGGGTCACTTCTCTATTCTATTTTGCTTTTACTGACTCTGGGGGGCGGGGGGTGGGGAGGGAGGGAGGAGCCTTGGACTCCAGAGGTAACTTAGTGTGTGACTCTGAATAAGTTTTTCCGTTTTCACTCTTCTGGTCTCTGTTTCCTTTATCAGCAAAAGTAGGAGATTGAATCAGATGAGAGCAAGTGAGCATTAATGAGAAATTGGCTCATACAGTTAAAGAGGCTGAGAAGTCCCAGGATCTGCCGTCTGCAAACTGGAGACCCAGGAAAACTGGTGGTGTAATTCAGTCCAAGTCCAAAGGCTGGAGAACCAGGGGACTGACGGTGTAGATCCATATCTGAGAGCAAGAGAATATGAGATGAGATGACCCTGCTCAAGCAGTGAGGCAGAAAACAAAAGAGCGAATTCCACCTTTTTCCACCTTTTGTTCTGTTCAGGAAGTCCACGGATTAGATGATGTCCACCCATATTATGGAGGGCAATCTATTTTACAAAGTCCATGGATTTAAATCCTGATCTCATCTGGAAACAGCCTCAAAGGCACACACAGGCATAATGTTTAATTTGGGTACCCCACAGAAAAGTTGCAGAAAAAATTAACCATCACAGATACTTTCATTTCATTAATTCTATGGATACAGTTTGTGAAGTTGTTTGTCTTCCTTCCTTCCTTTCTTATTTCCTTATTCCTTTCCTTCTTTCCTATGGAAAATATTTTGGAGGATGAAAATTACATCAATTGATATTTTTCTTTTCTTCATAACAGCTTCATTAAGATGTAACTCACGTACCATGCAATTGATTTTTAACTATAGATTTTTTTGAAGTTAATAATTAAAATGTCTTCAATACATCTGATATGATGCTTTTCAAGAAGCTTATAGTCCATTCAAAAAATAATACAAAACCAGGAGGCTTCTCAGTGCCCATAAAAAAGCAGCAAAACGTGGTGGTTTTACTTAAGAGTATCTCAAATCTAGTTTTCCAGCTCAAAACTCTCTCCTAATAGCCAAACCCATCTTTGTCCCTGGTTCTTGGAAATTTCTGCCTCAATATTCAGAAACATTAATTCAGTTTTGTAAAATTTTAAGTCTTCAACTTCTCCTTAAAACTGTTTCTTTTTTTTCCTGCACCATAATTTTTGTTCATAGAACCTCTATCCATCTGGTTCCCCATTTTGGAAGACCTATTGGCACACTTGAGGGGTGCCTCTCCTTTGGCCCCCAACCTGAATCAGTGAGCAGGATCATCCAAACTAATTTCTAAATACTTCTTTTTCTCTTCGTCCCAGACTTAATTAGTTCCATTTATCATCTTGCATTATGACATTCATTTATAAGTTTCTTTTTCATGCTTGTTAAATTGAAGTCTCATAAAATCAAAAATGGTGTCTTCTTAAGTTTGTGTCCTAAGCACCTTGTATAATACTTGACACATAGCAGGTACTTAATAAATTGAGTTTCATAAAAATTATTAAATAGTTGATGAAAAAATGTTTACTAACTTCCTTATGAATTGATATTTCTTAAAATGAGTTTTAAGCCTTTTAAAGCTTCAAGGGTTGAGCTTAACATTCTAGAATAGGATATTCAGATTTACTGACATGTATTATTCCTGCATCTGAGTAATCTGCCCCCACCAACTGGTCATTCTTAAATTCTCTCTCTATAACCCTTCTCCCCAGGCTTAACAATTGAGTCGCTTAAATGATTAAGTCATTTCCCATCCTTTTCAAACACATAATACCTAGGAGCTGATGGACACCATCCCACACAAAAGAGCAGATTTGTACCAGCCCAAATCCTACAGACATGCGTTCTCTACTTGCCAGAAAATAAGTTGTGTGTAAAGTTCTGCTGAGGTTTCCTCTTCCCACAGAATAG
>RJWJ010012211.1:0-42512 GCA_004363605.1 Indri indri
TTTTTTTTTTTTAGCTCACAGCTGTATCCCCAGTGCTTAGAAAAGTGCCTGGCAAAATAGTAGGAGTTCAATACTTTTGTAGAATGAATGAATATATGGCAAAACACTGTTGATGGATATTTGAATTATTTCCATTTTTCACTATTCCAATAATGAAATTTGCAATTAGTCTCCTTGCATATATATTTTGTACATGTATTTATTTTTGTGGGGCAAATTTATTGAAGAGTAATTACTGGGTCAAAGAGCAAAAACACAATTGAAGAACTCCAACCCCTCTCGAATTCCTCCCAACATTTTCAGTAAGTCCCCAGTGTGAAGAGAGGTGGCAGCTGTATTTACAAACCCTGTCTTTCTGGCTATCATTGCATTCTTCCATTGTAAGTCTTAGGAATGTAGTCTTGTTACCAAGTGGGATTGGCCTTTTCCTACTTTTTAGCTTATTCTGTTTAGGGGAAGTTGTCTGAGTCTTTTATGTTTCCTCACCATGTTCTGAGCCATTCAACTGTCATTCTGTTGAAATGAGAACAGTAGCTTTTGTCTCTTCTATTTTTTGTTATGCAGGCTATATTGGCTACAAAACATTGTGCTCCGATATCTTTATGAATTTTTTTCTAATCTTGCTTTGTTGAAAACATTTCCTTAACCCCTAAGGCTCAGGGTAAATCCCTATGGAGGAAAGGTGAGGACCTGCAATCATTCATTCCATATCTATATCAAGCTGTCCTCAGAACAACCCTAACCCTCTGACACTACCCAAGGCTCCTTGAGCTAAGTTTGCAAAGCTCAGTTCTTTCCCATCTTTGGTTGAGTGCTGATCTCCTGAGTGGCTTTTGCAAACATACCCTTGGCAGGTCTAGTCTCGGTCTTGTAGACATTTCTGAATCCCAGGGTAAAAGTCTTTTTGGGTGCTCAGGCAGGGATCCTGGAAACACTCAGACATACTAGTAAATATAGAAACATATCTAAATGGACATATGCTGTAATTTCATATCAGCAAGTTTTCAAAGTAGTTCAAGGTCTACCCCCTTAAATTCCAAAGCTGTAATATTTTAATCTTTTGGGTGGAGGGCTCCCTTTATAGAATATTATTTTCTAATTATAAATGTAATATATGATCACTTAGAAGTTTTGGGAAATAAAGGAAGTATAAAAAAGAGAAAATGAAATCACCTATAACCTCATCACCCAGAGGCACCACTGTGGAAATTTTATACACATTTCTTCCAATCTCTTTTCTATGGTTTTACATAGTTAAGGTCATATTGCATATGAATTTTTTGGTTGTTTGCCTTTTTCTTAATATTATAACAAAAATTTTCCTTTGTGATTAAAAGAGTTCTTCATATACACACTTGCTAAAAACTGTATGCTAGAACAATGTTTGGATATACCATATATCAGGGTTATGTGTTTTAAAAGCTGTCCTGTAAATTGACTAAAACTAGTAGTCAGTCATATTTTCCTCCATCGCTCAGATCTACTCATTCCTGAAGGCTGTCTATTTTATTTATGGACAATTTCTTTTATCTGTCCAGGAGTTTTCAATCCAAGCTGGGGCATCTGGGGAGCTTTTAAAAAGTCCTGATTGCTGGGGCCCCACCACAGACCAATTCAACCAGAATCTCTGGGAGATGGAGCCCAGGCATTCATACATCTTAAAGCTCTCCAGTGAATTTTAATGTGGCCAGAGTTGAGACGCACTGCTCCCGTTGTTCCTCTCCAGTCCACTGTCACATTCCTAGGTTAGGCCATTGCAATTACCTTCTAACTCTTCTTCTGCTTCTAGTCTCTCTGCTCAGCAACCTCTTACTCTTCATACTGCTTCCCGAGTTACTTTCCTAAAATGTCACTCTCCTACTGAGAGACTCTGCACTGCTCCCTACTGCCTACACTAGACAGTCTAACTTGGCATGAACAAGGCCTTCTGCCACCACAGCCCAACCTACATTTCTGTATCCTTTCCTACTCTAGGTCCTTGTCATAGTCTGTTTTCTGTTGCTTATAATGATACCTGAAACTGGGTAATTTATAAAGAAAAGGAATTTATTTCTTACAGTTATGGAGACTGAGAACTATAAGGCTAAGGGGCCACATCTGGTAAGAGCCTTCCTGCTGGGGGCGACTCTTCAGAGTCCTGAGGCAGCACAGGGCATCATGTGGTGAGAGGGCTGAGCATGCTAACATGCTAGCTCAGGTCTCTCTTCTCCTTATAAAGCCACCAGTTCCCCTCCCATGATAACCCATTAATCCATGAATGAATTAATCCATGCATGAGGGCAGAGCTGTCATGATCCAATCACCTTTTAAAGACCCACATCTCAATACTGCCACATTGGGAATTAAGTTTCAATATGAATTTTGGAGGAGACATTCAAACCATAGCAGTCTTCTATAGTGTGTCTGGCCACTTTTCTGAGTGAGCTTTCTGCTTTTCTTCAAACTGCCTTTGTTCATGCTGTTTCTAGTCTGTAATAATCTCCTTCTCCAATCCTCAAAGACCATCCTTATCTTACTAATACTTCAAGGCTCATTTCAAATATTAATATCACACCCTTATTCAACCAATTGACAATCATCTATTGAGAGACTACTATGCACCATTCATTTGTTCAACAATTTTCTTGAGTTCTACTATATCTAAGTGCTGATAAGACAACAGTGAACAAAACAGACAAAAATACCTTCACCTGCATAGCTTACATTTTCATGGGAGACACAGGAAAAAAACCCAAGTACATAGATAAGAAAATGTTAGATAAATGCTATGCACAGAATGAGAACAGATAGTGACCGGGTGGCTATTTTTGTCTGAAATGGCCTCTCTGAGGAGGTGACATCTATACTGAGATCTGAATGGCAGGAAGGAAGGGACCAACCATTCAGAGTTTAGGAGGCAAAGCATTCCCAAGAGAGGACCAGCCAGTTTGAAGACCCTTAGGTGGAACTAATCCCGCTTGTTTGAAGAACAGAAAGAAGGCCAGAGCAGCAGAGGGAGAGTACTCAGCCAAAAAGAGAGCATTGGCAGAGAAAGTCAGAGGCAGCTCATGCATACTTTCTAAGCTAAGGTGAAGAGCTGAAATATGATTCCAAGTGCAATGCTGAAAAGCCACGGGAGGATTTTAAGCCAAAGAGTGACACGATATGGTTTGTGTTTGAACAAGATCACTCTGGTTGTGCGTGAACAACAAATTGAGGGGGTGACAGTAGTAGCAGGGACCAGGTAGGTGCTTTGGTGGCAGTCCAGTTCTCCTAGAACTACTTGCTGAATTTAAAGCAAATAAAAAGCAAAAGCTTCCCTCGCACTTAGGCAAAAGATTAAAATTCTCAATATTACCTAAAAAGATCTAGATGGGCTGACCTCTCCCCAACTTCCTGTATACCTTCTTTCCTTCCTGCTTTTTAGCCTTGCTAACCTTCCTTTTAGTTGTCCAAATGCACCACTCCTTCAGGCTGCAGGACCTTTGGACTTGCTGTTGGTTACATATTATTTCTGTGTGCAGTAAAATACACATAACATAAAATTTACCACTTTGCCTATTTTAAAGTGACATTAAGCACATTCACACTGCTGCACAACCATCATCACTATTTAGCTCCAGAGCTTATTTATCATCCCCAAAGGAAACCCCATACTCATTAAGCAATGAATCCCTATTAGGGTTAGCCTCTGGTAACCACTAACCTGCTTTCTATCTCTATGTATTTGCCTATTATGGATAGTTCACATACATGGAATCATACATATATGGCCTTTTGTGTCTGGCTTCTTTCACTGAGCATGTCTTCAATGTTCATTCATGTTGTGATAGGTATCAGTACTTCATCCCTTTTTATGACTGAATAATATTCCACAGTATGGATATGCCACATTTTGTTTATCCATTTATCAGCTGATGGATATTCATTCGTTTCCACCTTTTGGCTATTGTGAATAGTGCTACTGTGAATATTCACATGCAAGTTTTTGTTTGAACACCTATTTTCAGTTCTTTGGGGTATATATCTAGGAGTGGAATTGCTGGTGGTGATATGGTAGCTACGGTTTTATTTTGATCAACTGTAGACAACAGTATGTTAGTTTCCAGTGGCAGATGTAACAAAGTACCAAAAATTAAGTGGCTTGCAACAACGGAAATTTGTTCTCTCATAGTTCTGGAGGCTGGGAGTCTGAAATCAAAGTGTCAGCAGGGCCATCCTCTCTGAGACTTGGGGTAGAATCCCTCCTTGATTCTTTCTAGCTTCTAGAGGTGACCATCCATCCTTGGCATTCTTTGGCTTGCAGCTGCATAATTTCAATCTCTGCTTCTGTTGTCACATGTCCTTCTCCCTGTGTGTCTCTGTGTCTCTTCTTCTTTAGGAATTCGTACTTAAAAGTCCTTGAATTAAGGGCCCCTACTACTCCAGTATGGCCTTGTCTTAATTTAAATAATTATATTTGCAACAATACTATTTCCAAATAGGGTCACATTCTGAAGTACTGGGTTTAGGACTTCGACATATCTTTAGGGGGTGACACAATTCAGTCATGACAGACTGACAGATATTACTGTGCATCTGAATCCTCTGGAAATCTTGCTAACATGGGCTTGGAGTGGGGCTTGAGTTGTGCATTTTCAACAAGCTCTCCCAGTGGATATCAATGCTGCTAGTTCAGAAATAGTGAGACCAATATATCCTAGTTTGCCTAAGACTTTCCTGGTTTTAGCAATGAAAATCCTGAATGCAGAGAAACCCCTCAGTCCTGGGCAAACTAGGATGGTTTGTCACCCTATATTATGAACCACAATTTGAGTAGCAAGGATCTAGCTACAAGCTATGTTAATTTATCTATTAATTATATTACCAAATATTCATATTTATCTTTACATTTAAATACTTTATTTTTGCTAGAACAGTACAAGTTTTCTAGAATCTGGACCTAATAGATATTCCAAAAATGCTCCAGACAAACTGTGAAATGGCAAGTTAGTTTAAGCTGTTGGGTGTCATATATTAACTCACCAGATTATCTACAGTGCTTAGCAGTGTCGCTGTTGGGCTGAATATTGAGATTTCTGACCCCTTTACAGAGTAGTTATACATGGCCAAGACCTTTTGAAGCTAAGAATACCCACTGGGCTTGTAGTCTTCAGTATTCCTTCCTTGCCGCTGCAACAGTAGGCATCAGCCTGAGGACTGTAAAAGTGAAAGAGAAAGTTCCTTTCTGAAGTTGGGTCTAAGTTCATCATGGTAGGGGCAGTGGCCCTCAACTCTTGCTTCATATTAGAACCACCTGAAGAGCTTTAAAACATGCTGAGCCCTCACCCCCACCCCGTCAAATGACTCAGAATAGCTGGGATTTGGCACAGGCATTCAGAGTTGTTTTTAAACACCAGGTGATGCAAATGAGCTCCCAGTGTTGAGAATCACTGTGCAGAGTGACTCCCTTTATAACAGACGCCTTGCTCGATTTGTCCCCAATCTTCTTGCACCCGCACTCATACTCCACTCCCTTCTGTGCCCACATACCCTTGTTATGTTTGAGCATATCCTTAACCAGGTTCTCCTCTTCCTCATATTCGTGTCCTGTGTATACAATGACTTCACTGACCTGAGACCAGGTATAATTCATTGGAGGTAATAATTACTGCTGTAACAACTGACCTTGGCAGGCTTTTCCCAAGCCTTATTGACTCTATTTTTTACTCTTTCACAAAAGGTATCCTTAACATCACCCGTGATTGACATAGCCTGTGACAGTGTTGCTGCTTTGACTGCAGATTCTCTCAGGAATCAAGCTAAATCTCCCACCTGTGTTCCTCTACAAACCAGCCACGGGAAATCTCGGTAGAATGTACATTACTTTTTATTTGCGATATAATTCGCATTATAAAAGTTATCCTTTTAAAGCGTACAATTCTGTGGTTTTTAGGAGTTCACAAAATTGTACAACTATCACCACTATGTAATTCCAGAACATTCTCATCACTCCAGAAGGAAACTCCCTACCCATCAACAGTCACTCCTCATTCCTGCCACACCCCCGCCACTACCACCAATCTATTTTCTGTCTTTATAGATTTGTCTATTCTGAATATTTCCTACAAATGGATCGTTTTTTACAGTCTTTTGTGTCTGCCTTCTTTGACTTCGCATATTTTCAAGGTTCATCCATGTTGTAAGATGTATCAGTAGTACTTCATGCCTTTTAGTGGCTGAATAATTTTCCACTGTATGTATGCTCCACATTTTATCTATTCATCAGCTGATGGACATTCATATTTTGGCTATTGTGAATAATGCTGCTATAAACATTTGTGTACACGTTTTTGTATGGACATGTATTTTCATTTCTCTTGGGTAGATACCTAGGAATGGAATTGCTGGGTCATAAGGTAACTCTGTGTTCAAGTTTTTGAGGAACTTCCAAATTGTTTTTAAACATTATTTTTTAACCCCCTTGACGCAGCTCTCCTTTATGGGTGTGAGGTGTTTTGTACTTGCTAGGGTGGGGCAAATGATTCTCAGCCACTTTAAACATTTTTTTCTGTGTTCTATTAAACATTTTATGTGCAGGAAGAATGATGTCTCACACAGAACCTTCTTGTCATTTGGCTTCATTGTTTCAAAATGTGAGGGAATCTAAAAAATGGGGGGGGGGGCTACAGATAACCATTGTGGCAAGGATTTGGGGTCTCTGAGCTCCTGAATTCCTGTCCATCCTTCCAGCTGTGTCTCCGGCCACCTGTCACAGTCTGTTCCTGGCACAGACAGGGCCTGCTTGTTGCCAAGGACATGACTACTCGACCACTTCCATCGGAGAAGGACAGGCCGGGTGTCCAAATGCAGAAACGTGACTGATTTGGGAACATTCACAAACCTCTCATAGCCAGGTGCAGACATCCCTGCAAATGTACCTACTGTGTACACAGTAGAAACCTAAATGCCAGGACGGTCTGGGAGAGGTTTCCCTGAGCTCTGACCTAGCCTCTAGGATCTCCCCTTCCTTTCCTCCTCCTGCCCTACCCTGCCCTTCCCTTCTCCTCGACTGGGAGTCTGAGCCTGCGCGAGATTGCGGGTGCGGGCGGCCTTCCCAGCATGCGCAGTCGCTGCCCGGCCCGGCTCCCGGAGCAGCAATCCACGGGTGCGCGCTCACGCACGCGCACGGCCTCTCCTGCGCGCTCACTGGGCCTCTCGCGGCACGCGCCCCCGCCCCGCCCCGCTCCGCCCCGCCTCTTCCCCCCTCCCGCGCGCCCGCCCGCCGCCTGCCGCCGCCGCCGCCGCCGCCGCCGCCGCTGGAGCTCCGTAGTATGGCATCGAGGAGAATGGAGACCAAACCTGTGATAACCTGTCTCAAAACCCTCCTCATCATCTACTCCTTCGTCTTCTGGGTGAGTGCCCACGCCAGGCCGGCGGCCGAGCCGCTGTCCATCCGTCTGTGTGATGATGCTCTGAGAAAGGAAGGGGGGAGGAAAACCCAAACCAAAAATCAATCTCAGCCCCGTCTTTAAGAAGACAGGCACGGGGTGCTGGGTCGGGGCTGCGGGATGGCAGGGTGTAGGTCGGGGCTTCTTGGCCCCTGGATCCTGCGCAGCACAGGCTACAGGGGGCTGCGTAGTGCTGGTGACTGCAGGTTGTCGACCTTTCCAAAAAATTTTTAATGCATTGATTTCTTCTTTAAGAAAGAACCCTATCGCGGGATAGGGTCAGCCCCTGGGGAAAGTTGCGGGTTTATTCGGATGTTTTCTTCGCTGGACACCCATCCGTACCCTCCCTTACCAGCCCGTTCGCGGCACCTCTTGAAGCTAACCTGTGGCCAGCTAGGAGAGGGCGCGGGAGCGCGGGGTTTAATCCCAGATCCCAGTTATTCCCAACCCCTCGGGGCTGCGGGAGCGAGGCGCCGCCGGAAACCCTGTGCCTGCCTGGCTGGGCAAGGGCGACCAGAGTCCCCCAAGCGCACTGATGAAGGGCAGGCGCTGTCACCGCGTGGAGGCGCACAGAGGGGAGAGGGTCTTACATAAGCCATGGGCATCTTTGAGCTTTTTTGGCGACCCAGGAGATGAGTCTTTCGACCCTTTTCCTACCTCCCTCCACCCTTACACTCCCCATCTGGTCATTCTATCACTGTGTGAACCCAGTCCGCAGCGTCCTGGGGGAGGACCCTGGCCACTTGGTGACAGCGATAGCGCCCCAACTCTGCTCCCTCTCTAACCAGTGCTGCCACGGATCCTTGAAGCTCAATGCAGAAGGGTGACGTCAGCCCCTCAGCCTGGGCTGCGGGGCGGGGAGGGGGGGGCTGTGCGGTACACCTCGCGGAGGGATGTGCTCTTCTGCGCGCTGGGGAGAGGGGGAGGAGGGGGGTCCAGGCTTGTGCCTTACCTCATCTTGTTTGGCAAATTCTGGAATCAGCGCAGGGCTGACACTGCAGTGATTCACTTGGAGAGGTGGGTAGCACCTAAAGACCATTCTCTCTTCTTTTTCTTTTTTTGTAGATGACTCCCTTTCCCCAAGTTCCCCATTCTCAAGCCAAGCCACAGCCACCCCGCTGGGGAATGAATATTTGCCCTCTCCACTCTACCCCCCCACCCACCCCCAATCTGGGTCATTTCAGTTTCCAAGGCAGTCATTTTGAAATCTGAAGCTCTATAGGAAAAGCCAGTCCTGCCTTTGGTTGTTTTTGTCCTCGTCCCCCACATCACCACCGCCACCACCACATATTAGCCCTAATTTTGCTTTGAAACTGGAGCACAGTGCTGTATAAGCTACCCAGACTCAGCCTGATGGTGAACCGGGCTGTTCGCAATGGTCAAGGCAGGAGCCGAGATTTATTAAGGATTTAAAAAAATCCCTAATGCCTCGTGGGGCATTTCCTTGTTACTGGTGTTGGTGATTCTTCAGGTTGGGGCAACTATGGACTCCAAGAACCAGGCATAGCAGAAACTCTGCAATGAGATAGGATAATTAACTGAGACATCGCACAAGGCAAACACAGAAACGGACTTTATTTGGATTGAAAACGACACAGGTTGAAATATCTCAGTAGTGGAATTGTGAGCTACGCACAGATCATATCCTATTATGATCTGCCTGGAAAAAGCAATAACGCATGCTGATTACCGAAACTTCCCAGTAGCCATTCCTGGGAACTGGTTTAGTTTTTTATGTTTCCTTCAATCTCTTTGTTTGGCCCATTATTATTTACTTGACTTCTTATTTGTTACTGGAGTAAATCATATGGAGGATTGTTTTAGCTTCTTGAAAAATAAGGTTTACAGTGCAGAAAAGGAATGTTCTTTCAACATCTCTGCAATGTGGTGAAGAAGAGGGTCTTCAGGCTGAGGCTTTTCATAAGAGCTCCTTAACTCTCCTTGCTTGCATCCCTCCCCACAATGCCCCCAATACATCTTAAACAATCACTGCATTTTATATCCTCTGGAAGTTCCTGCAGCCTGCGTTTTAATTTTTTTCTGCTTTCAAGATTTTCATAGTCTTAAATAAAATATTTACCTGGAACATCTCAATAATTTAAATTGTATTCAATAATCATTTCCTATGTCACAATCAAAAGAACGAGATCTCTTCAGAAGCAAGGGTATTTTAAACAAGACATTTTCATTAATAAACCATACATAGTGCTGTGTTTTCCATTGTACCTTAAATGCTACTTTTTTTAAAAAAGCAGCTTTATTGAGACATAATTCACATGCCATAAAAGTCTCTTATTTAAAATATACAATTAAGTGGATTTTAATATACTATAAATAGTATATATTTTATTATATAAGTAGTATGTATTTTAGTATATTTAATATATTTTTAGTATATTCATAGATATGTATAACCATCACCCTGGTAACATTTTAGAATATTGCATCACTTCAAAAAAAAACATATTTCTTTAGCTGTCATTTGCTTTCCCCCACAATTTCCCACCCTCACCCCTGCCAGCTTTAAGCAGCCACTAATCTACTTTCCATCTCTGTAGATTTCCCTATTGTGGACATTTCATAGAAGTGGACTCATACAATATTCATCCTTTTGTGACTGATTTCTTTCACTTAACATAATGCTTTTAAGGTTCATCCATGTTGTAGCATGTATCAGTACTTCATTCCTTTTTATGGCCAAATAATATTCCATTGTATGATTATAGCACACTTTATCCATTTGTCCATTAGTGGACATTTGGGTTGATTGTGCCTTTTGACCATTATGAATAATGGTAATATAAATATTCATTTACAAGTTTTTGTGTAAACATGTTTTCATTCTATTGGGTATATACCTAGGAGTGGAATTGCTAGGTCACATGGTAATTCTATGTTTAATTGTTGGAAGAACTGCCAGTCTGCTTTCCAAAGCAACTGCACCATTTTACATTCCCTCCAACAATGAGGGTTTCAATTTCTCCGCATCCTTGCCAACATTTGTTATTATCTGACTTTTTGATTATAGCCATCCTAGTAGGTGTGAATTGGTATCTCATCGTGGTTCTGATTTCAATTTCCCTGACAAGTACTGATGCTGAGCATCTTTTCATGTGCTTATTGGTCAGTTGTACATCTTTTTTGAAGAAATGTCTATGCGTATCCTTTGAACATTTTTTATTTGGGTTATTTGTCTTTTTTATTATTAAGTTGTAAGAGTCCTTTGTATTTTCTCGATACAAGTCCCTTATCAGATATATGATTTGCAAATATTTTCTCCTATTCTCTGGATATCTTTTCACTTTCTTCATGATATCCTTGGAAGTACAAAATTTTTTTATTTTGATGAAGTCCGGTTTACCTATTTTTTCTTTTGTTGCTCATGCTTTTGGTGTCATGTCTAAGAATCCTTTGCAAAATCCAAGGTCACAAACATTTACCTATTAAATAAGGTTTATAAGAGTGATTTCTCAATTCAGTAAATGCAGTTAATACATTAATCTTTCTTTAGCACCTGGAACTATATCTGGCACATAGTAGGTATGCAAATATTCGTCAAAACTTCTGGGATTATGCTAGGTAACTAACAAAAAGATGACCTTGGCATTCTTTAAAGTGGAAGATGGAGCAGAATTGTTTCCTGTGTGTTCTTTGTGAGTTGTTTTAACAGGACTTCTTTTCTTACCTCAATTTAGATTTAGTCCTAGACGACATTTGATGTTAAAATGTGGTAGACCAGTAGCATCAAGGTTGATGTACTTGAGTATATTCTAAACCAGAAGTCTACAGTTATGAAAGAGAGGTCATTGTTTCATTTGGCCTCCTTTTTCTATCTACAATCACTTTCCCTCTCTGATGTGTTTCTCTAAAGTGATGGTTCTCAACAGGAAGCAATTCTGCACCCTCTCCCATATTTGGCAACATCTGAAGAAATTTTTGGTCACAGCTAGCGGGAATGATGATACTGGCATCTAGTGGGTAGAGGCCACAGATGCTGCTAAATACCCTACAATTCACAGGATGACCCCTAACAACAAAGAATTACCTTGCTCAAAATGTCAATAGTACAGCAGCCTCTGCAGTACTGGACTTACATAGCAGTAAGTCATACGAAGAAAAATAAAGCCTTATGTAAAACTCACTGTATTTACTGGTGTTTGGAACCACCATACCAGAGCATGCTCAACGCAATCACATGTAAGAAGAAAAACATTCTCTATGGTGTACCACAATTCTTTATTTGAAGACAAAAGGTAGGTACCTCTTTACATAATTGTGTTCAGATGGATAGCATGATTTGTCTTTCAGTTAAATAACTGCAACGCAAGGTAAACAGATCCATTATTTTCCTTGATTTGTATGTTTTATTTTCAGGTTTATAGAAAAGGATGGAAAATCATACCTAGGAGTAAATTATCCTGTGCTTTAAAGACTAACAAATAGTGCCTAGCACATTGTAGGTTTATTTAGTAAATATTTACTTAATGAATGAATGAATAAATAAAATTTTGTTGACTACTCTTGGCTTGGGCTCAGTTATTTATTTCAACTCACTTCAATGGAGAGGCTTTTTAAAACAGTGTTATTTCCAGTCTACCTGTGGTAATCTAAATGTTCTTTTCTCATTAATGTGTGGAAAGGTAAGACAGAAAACTTTATAAGGACTTGCTTATCCTAATGAAAGTTCCACCATTATATTTTTGTGATCAGCTAGTTTGTCAGACATTCTGGTTATCTAAATTTTTAATTGGAATTTAACTTGTTAAACTTGAATAAAAATGTATCTGTCTTGCTCTATATAAAACAAACCATCCTTCCTTCATGACAAATATAACTTTTTCAAGAACAAGCAGGAAAACTTTTTAAATACATTGCTTACCAGGTAAATTGTTTCGATTTATAAATTTTTAAATGTATTTTAATACTCATCTGAGTTCTAAGCTAAGATTCAAATCTATCACATCTAAATGTGCTAAATAATATTGAAGAGAAATATCCCTTCCTTCATTCTTGTATGTGTTGGATTTGATTTTTGCCTTGATTATCCAAGGAGGTAATTTAGCATATTAATTAGTGCTATCAAATTCTCATGTTAAATATCTGATTATTTTTTTCATTTGGAAAGCATCATTAATCTTTTTTGGGAAAAAATTTAAAAATAATAGTCAAAATAGGTTTTTTTCCTTTTTTCATTCAGAAAGTTTAGGTACTTGGGTTAAATAGAAGGGGAAAATATCTTAAAGAGCAGCCCCTAACATTTTGCAGAACATTTGAATTTGGGCACATACTTTATAGTTACACTTTTGCAAGTTAGTGCAAGTCAACAAACATTCATTGAATGTCTGTTACATGCCAGGTACTGAGTATTCAGTAGAATATTTACCAACATTTACTAGCTGCTGCTTTGGGCATTTTACCTACCTTTTAAGTATGTATTCTACTACTTCTCAACTTTTCAGTTTTAGGTGTTATATATTGCCTTCCCACCACGGAAGATGAAGATTTTAGCTTTCCTGCCCCTGTCCCCTTCACCCATACTCATGTTTTCCCTATATTGTATTAGATCCTAATATATTACTTATTTTATCATTATCATATATCATATTGGTTAGAGCAGGAGTCAATGATTTCGTTAATGTGACTAGGTAAACCTATTCACAGCTGAACCTCGTAGTGTGTATATTATGATTATTTGCATAGCTTTTTGTTTTCTGGGCAATTAAGAATTGCCTTGTTTTATCTTTCGCTCATTAGTTTCCTATGTTCACTGCTAACTTAGCTCCATACTCTCCCCAAGAACTGTGTTTCTTCACTCAGTATGTTCAAATACTTCATGTATCATATCAGTTTCTTCTGGGAGACATTTCGCCCAAAGTATTTTGATCTTCGATCTGGACTATTGTTCTGTGGGCCTTTGAAATAGCAGACATCATTATAATCTTCCTTCACCGTTGTTCTAAGGAATCCTCTCTTTTATGTTGGATCCTCAGTTTCTGAGGTATCATGTCTTTCTCTTTCTTGATTTGTTCCTTTATTTTGGTGGAGCAAATCTAGTAACTTTCTGGAAAAGGGTGAATGGGAGATTAACTTTTGAGGCCTTACAGGTATGAAAATCTTATTTTTCTCTTGCACTTAATTTGATAGTGTGGCTTAGTATAGACTCATCATTTGGAAATCATTTACCTGAAGAATTTTGCTGTCTCTCCCTACCCCAAGACTTCTTATTCTTGTTGTTAGTGTTGGGAAATCAGATGTTACTCTGATTCTTCTTCAATCTTGCTTTGCTTTTCTGAAAGTTTTTGGGATCTCTTGCTTGCTCTTAGAGCTCTGAAATTTCACAATAATACCTCTTGGTGTTTGTCAGTTTTTAACTGTTTCCCATGTACCCTTCCAATCTGGAAACTTTCTGTGTACCTTTCAGTCTGGTCCTTGAGTTTGTGGAAATTTTCTTGAATTGTTTATTGCTTTACCTTTATTTTCTCTGTTCTATTTGGATGTTGAATCTCCTACTGAGCCTCTAATTTTCTCCCCTTCTATTTTCTACCTCTTTGTCTTTTTGCTCTACTTTCTGGGAGATTTCTTCCACTTTATCTTCCTCCTATTGCATATTTCATTTGTTTCATATGTTAATTTCCAGAAGCTTCTTTTTGAGGTCCGAATGTTCTTTTTTTCCAGCATCCTGCTCTTGTTTTATAACTGTAATATCATTTTAAAATCTCTCTGACAATATTACTAATTGTTTTTTTTAATTTGTTTCTTCCTGCATTGTTTCCTTTAGACATCTCTGTTTTATGGCATATTACAGGCTTACCTCAATTTTCTGGTCATGTTTTGCTCTCTGTTTTGTACATGTTTAAGAGAGGGCACTAAAAAGCTGATCAGAAGCTCTTAGCATGAAGTGGCAGTTTGTCAACTGTATGTTGGGTGATTTGGCTGGGCAGTCGAGTTTTGGAACCAAAGTCAAGAATATCTTTAGGTCTTTTGGTCTCATCAGATTTCCTACAAAATAATCTTTTAATTGCTCTCAGAATAAAGAAGATAGGGATATGGAAATTTCCATATACAATATATTAATCTTTGCTTAAACTCCTGTTTTCAGTATAGAATCCAGGTCCACTGTGTTTATATTCCCTAATTCAGAGACCCTCTGTTTCACCCTCCAAAAAATAAATATCTGAACCTATGGTAAAATGAGGCAAGGCCAGAGGCAGGAAGCTGGAGGAGATCCAATTGTCTTTCAGAAAACTTTTACTCGGTCCTACTTATTTTGTCCCTAGTTCCAGGTGTGCATGGAGCTGCTAACTCCTGAGTCTTTTAGGGGTGTTTGGGTACAAATACTTTATTCTGGGATTCTTTCAGAGCTACCATAAGATTTGGCTTTTTGTCAGCTTCTAGGATATAATTGTGGTTGTCTCCTCTTCCATTCTCTTTGTTATTGTGGATTAAAAAAATCCTTTTAGTGTCATTTCAGTGGAGTTTTGGGAGACAGACAAGATAAATGGATGTGTTCAATCCATCATCTTTAGCTGGAAGTCCTTTATGTCTGTATCTCTACATCACATGGTGCTCATTAAATACACAGTTGATTGTGAGTGATTGAATAGAGCATCTAAAACAGCAATAGTTGGGCTATTCTAATAAAAATTGGTATCTACTTTTCAATTTTTAAAAAGCTTTTGGATTTCAAGAGAAGTGTTGTAGGTTGAGACAGGATTACTAAGGCACATCCTCTATAAGTGCAGTCCCCAACCCCTGGGCCACGGACTGGTACTGGTCTGTGGCCTGTTAGATATCTGGCACACAGCAGGAGGTGAGTGGCAGGTGAGCCAGTGAAGCTTCATCTGTATTTACAGCCTCTCCCATCACTCTCGTCACCGCATAAGCTCTACCTCCTGTCAGATCAGCAGTGGCATTAGATTCTCATAGGAGCTCAAACCCTACTCTAAACTGCACATGCGAGGGATCTGGGTTGCATGCTCCTTATGAGAACCTAATGCCTGGTGATCTGAGGTGGAGCTGAGGCGGTGATATGAGCATTGGGGAGCAGCTGCAAATACAGATTACCATTAGCAGAGGGGTTTGACTGCACAATAAATGTAATGCACTTGAATCATCCCGAAACTATCTCTCCCCCTCCCCACCCCTGGTCCATGGAAAAATTGTCTTCCATGAAACCAGTCCCTGATGGGAAAAAGGCTGGGGATCGCTGCTCTATAAGGTCATCTGGTCATCAGGGACTTGACAAATGGGAATGACTCTGAAGGTTGCTGCTGCTTTTTCTGCCCCTCATATTTCTTCCCATCAAGTAACATCCCATGTGTCTTCTGACCTAATTTAGAACTTGCTAGATTAATTTAATGTTTATAGTATGATGTGTGTGTGGGGGGGAGGGAGGCTTGATGTTAAACTGATTATCGCTCTGCTATATTTTTGTTACTATAATGATAACCTATCATGTTTATTATAGGACTTGTATATTATAATCTGGAGTCTTATTTAATCAACTTTACTTCGCGTATACAATATATAGTTAGGATGAGTGCACTACCATTTATAGCATTTAGGGAACATTAAGTCTTTTTCATTTAGTAGTTGCTTAGAAACTAGCTGAATTTCAGTCCAAACAGAATGAAATACTTTCCTCCATTCTAATCACAGCTAGAGTACTTGATTTGACCCTACCATGAGCTACATTACTTATGATTCATTGACTGTTCAGCATTTATATACTGTTTTAAGTAAGTACCTCAGAAGATACTGAGAATTGAAAGTTATCTGTGACTATGTTTCTTTGTTTAAACATGCTAAACCCTTGACATAGATGACTAATGCTAAACCAATTTGAAACACACTTTAAAAATATATTCTTATGTCTTTTTCTCCTTTAGTCCCATTATAGTGGCTTCCAATTTGAGTTATCTCCTCATGGCAAGCAGATCATTGGATTGCTGCTCTTAAATTTTTTCTTTTGGCTGTTATCCCCTTTGCCATGACAGAATGCTTTTCGTTGTTGGCTTTACATTTTTGGTTTCTTTTATATAGAGTCCTAATATTCATCAAGAAAAGGATGTCAGGGAAAAGATAGGAATGAGGTTTTCTAGGTTTTGTTTTCCCTTTTGGTTATTTGACCAGTTGAACGTGTAAGCATTTTAAATAGTTTGGTGATAGAATTAAAGATCACAGTTCTACCGTGGAAAATTTTCTTTAGTGCTTTCTGCAAGTTATGGTAGGCTTTTTCCATAATCATCTGTTTTAGGAGAAATTACAGATGCTTTATACTAGAGGATGATGGTGTGGGTCAGGCACAGGTACTAGTTGAGCAATCTAAATCAGTGATCCTCACCTTATTTCCTTGTCAAAATTGTCTAAGTAGCCCTATAAAAGATGGTTAGATCCCATCCTAAAAGATTCTGATTCAATTGGTCTGTGTGAGGGTTCAGCACTGATATTTTAAAAATAAGCTCCCAGGTGATTTAGCTGTGCAATTAGGATTGAGAAACATTGATCCGGAGGGAGCTCAGTAGATAATAGCAGGCCTAGTTCATCTTGACTTTCCTGTATCTGGAGGTAGCTAGGGATCATCTAATCTAGTATTTGCCTATTGATTTGGTTTTCGCTGCCCAAGAGTTGGGGGCCAGGTCCACAGTCTCTCAGTAAACCAAAATGGCTTTGTCACTCTTAGGAGACCATGCTAATCATTCCTGACTGAAGGAATGCTTATCAGAATCACTACAGGCCTTTTTAAAACATCGATTCCTTAGTCCTATCTCATGGAGTTTCAATTTTAATTGACGTGAAGAGGAGCCTGGGTGTGTGAATTTTTAAAAAAGCATTCCTAAGGTGGTTCAGTTTCCTGGGATGTAGCTCTATGGCCTGTGACGCAGTTTGTTACAAATGAATTCTTACCGCATGAATGTTTTCCTCTGATGTGATCTGTGATACCATAAAGCTAGTTTGAGGAGAGTGTTCCACAAAGCAGGATGTAGCCAATGTAGTATTTCTCTTACCCACTGAACCGGTGTCTGGTAAAGGTCTCCAAGTGAACTCTTGGAGTTTGGAGTAGTGTCCATTCCTTAGGGGGAATCTGGTTTTGTTCACAGTTTCTTTGAGAAGTTAGGAGAAGTCTTGGTTTGCCCTCTCTCAAAAGATGAGACCATCATCCAATAAATATGTAAAACAAAAAGCAAAATTCCATTACTTACCAAAGTAAGAGAGAGTTATGTTAGTCAAGCACTGTCTATGAGTGAGGGAGATTGTTGATATTTTTGGGAAGTGTAGTGGTGTTTGGGAGTTGTTTTGGTTACAGAGACATGAATGGTTGACCTTGGCCTTGGAAACATAGCTATTTGGGTGAGACTATTGTTGATTAACTCTGAGAAGCATATTCACTGCAGTATGTCTGCTACTGATTGGTTGACCTTGAATTGTGTGAGGCTTATTGTAATTGGCTTCCAGAAGTGTGTTCTCTGAAGCAAGTTGAGTTGTCATTGATGATTACTCTGAGGTGAATTGCCATAGGTTTAAAAGATTAGGTTTAAAAGTAGGTGCAGGTGATTACTAGTTACCATGGCTATTGAATAATCAATCTTTTTCTTCCTAGGAGTATAGAGACTTTTATTCTTGCTTCAGACTGCCAATTCTTCTTGGTGAAATGAGGTTGCTTCTGCACCTCAGTTCCCATTCTCTAGGCATCATCATGGTGATGTGTATAACTCTTGGGTCAGTTCATTGTGCTAATCATTCCACAAACACTAGTTTAGAGTTTATGATTTCCAGGAATTGGACAAGGACTTCCCAAAGTAGACTCCATTGGGTTGAAAAGGAACCCAAAACTTGATAATGAGGCTAGGTGGAAAATGTTCCTAAACATCCCTTCTACACCCTCATCTCTACTTGGGTTCAAGTTTTATTTCTGGTGAAGCTTTTGGGGCCTTCTAGCTCCTCCCAATTTCTGTTTCATATTCTAAATTGTATCACTCACCTGGTATTCTTTTGACTATTGCCTTCTATTGCAGGGAATTTGAAATTAGACTTATGGGAAATTTTGGCTTAGACATTTGTTGTGTGACTGTAGGCAAGTCATATCACCTTTTGAGCCTCAGTTTCCTTTTCGGAATTGAGGATATCTGTGCTTACTCACCTCAGTCAAGTGTTGAGGGTCAAATGGCATTCAATTGCTTTGCAAACTAAAGTGTGATACATATTATGTTCTGGTAACATTCCTTAGGTTATAAAGTGTTTTGTTTTTCCTAGTTGCTTGCACATGGGAGATAATATTTCAGTACTTGTTAAATGAATAAATTGATCAGAACATTCCCCATCCTGGAAATTAAGGATGATTCACTTTTTGGGTTTTATAGTTTGTTACCAAAGAGAGCTGGGATTCCACATGGGTTTGAATAGGAACCAACAATATAATGAGTTTGGTCACTGAGTTCAGTCCTGTCATTGAGATCAGGTACTCCTATCTAGGTTGAATAAATATGAATCTGACACTTAAAGTCAAATGAAGAATTGATTACTTCCATTATTCTTTTTAAAATAAACTTTAATTTTAGAAGAGTTTTAAATTTATAGAAAAATTGTGGAGGTAATAAATAGAGTTCCCATATATCATACAACCAGTTTCCCCTATTATTAACATCTTACATTAATATGGTACATTTCTTATAGTTAACCAATATTGATACATTGTTATTAACAAAAGTCCATACTGTATTCATATTTTCTTTGTTTTTACCTAATATCCTTTTTCTGTTCCAGGATCCTATTCAGACTACCACATTACATTTAGTAGTCATTTCTCTTGAGGCTCCTCTTGGCTGTGACAGTTTCTCAGACTTTTCTTGTTTTTGGTGATTTTAACAATTTTGGGGAGTACTGGTCATGTATTTTGAAGAATGTCCATCAATTGAAATTTGCCTAATGTTTTTCTCATGATTAAACTGGGGTTGTGTGTTTTGGGGAGGAAGACTACCCAGGTAAAGTGCTTTTTCCATCATATCATATCAAGGGTACATACTATCAACATGACTTAACATGACTGTTGATATTGACCTTGATCACCTGGCTGAGATAATTTGTCAAGTTTCTCCACTGTAAAGTTGCTCTTTCCCCCCGCTTTCCATATTGTGCTCTTTCAAAGAATCACTACACACAGCTCACACTTGAGTGGAGAATTATGCTCTACCTCCTTGAGGGTGGAGTACCTACCACTATTTTTATTTACGGAGATGATTTCCATTTAACAAATATTAAAACCACCAGCAAGTATTTGTTCAAACAAATAGTAAAATTCTAAAATAATTTGAATCAATCTGGAAATAGTTAGGGATTCTTGCCTACCATTATAATTTATGATTTGGTTTATCTAGCAAATACAATAAGACAAAATTAATATTGGATAAAGAAGAGATAAAATTATCTTTTTACAGATGCATTCATTGTATACTAAAAAACCCAGGAGAAACTAGTAAAACACTACTAAGAAAATTTGGTAAGGTGGCCAGATACAACAGAAATATACAAAAATTAATAGCTTTATATTACTTCAGTATAAACCTTAGAAAAGGAAAGGGCAGAAAACATTTCATTTGCAGCTGCGCCAGAAATCATAACTATTTCAGAATACAGTTAACAAGAAAGGCAAGGCTCTTCTATGAAAAAAAATCTTACTGAGGGTCTTAAAAAAATCTGAACAGATTAAAGGGCACCTGATGTTCTTGGGTGGGGGGATTTAATATTATAAAAATATCAGTTTTCTAAAAATGTTTTTAATACATTTCCAAATAGAATACCAACAGGATTTTTTGGGGGGGAGTAAATGATACTTGATAAAATTCTATTGTTTATATAAAAGAATAAGTATTTGAGAAATCAAGAGATATTTGGGGGGGAAAAGGAAGAATGTGCCTTCCCCTTTATCAGAATAAACTATTGTGGCAGACTGTAAGATGACCTGCATGATCCTCACTTTCTGGTATTCATGCCCTTGTGTAATCCTCTCTGCTTAGCTGTGAGAGGGACCTGTGATTTGCTTCTGATTGATAGAATACAACAAAGGTGATTAAATGTATGGGAATAAGTGTGCATGATTATATTACATAAGATTGTGAAGTATGTCTTGCTGAGACCCTCTGTCCCTTGCTGGCTTTGAAGAATTGAGCTTTCATGTTGTGAGCTGCCCTATGGAGAGGGTCACATGGCAAGGGACTTGGAGCAGTCTCTGCTTGACAGCCAGCAAGAACCTGAGGCTCTCAGTTCAGCAAGCTGGAAGCAACCGAATGCTGCCAATAATCAAGTGGTCTTGGAAGCAGATTCTTCCCCATTTGCACCTCAGGTGAGAACACAGCCCCACCTGCCACTTTGATTAAAGTTTTGCAAGACTCTGAAACAGAAGACCCAGCTAAGCTGTGCCCAGATTTTTGACCCCACAGAAACTACGATACAATACATTTGTTTTGTTTTGAGCCTCTACATTTGTGGTCACATTGTTATGCAGCAATACATAATTAATACAACTATAAAGTCACTAACCAATATGATGTTGGCTTAGAAATCGACAAATAGATCAGTGGAACAATAAAGAATCCAGGAACAAATTCTATTGAATATGATTTAGTAAATGAAAAGGAATATTCATTTCAGTGAGAGAAAGCTAGGTTTCAATGATGCTGGTAGTACTAGATATTTATAAGGGAGAAAATAAAATTGGAGCCCTTAAATTATATGAAAACTTCCAGTTGATTTAAATGCTCAAATATAAAAATAAAACAAAATCCTGCAAGAAAATATAGAGATCCTATGTACAATATAGGAGTCAGAGATATTGCCTTAACTAAGCTGGAGACTCAGAAGCAATTAAATAAAAAATTAATATATTTGGTTATAATTTTTTAATTATATGGCAAAAGGTACAATAAAGTCAATCAAACAGTTGTGGTGAGATAAGGAGCTTGTGAAAGACTTAATTAATATCCTGCTTCATTCAGAAACTCTTGTTACAAAAAGTCCATTTACTTTCTGATGCAAGCTCCTTCTCCATGTGGACTGATAACACAGTTTGCTGATCAGCACTGGTCCACTAACCACACATTGGGAATTACTAATCTAGAGAACGAGTCAGCAAGCCTTTTCTGTAAAAGGCCAGATAGTAAATATTTAGGCTTTGTGAGCCATATGGTCTCTGTTGCACCTACTCACCTTTGCCATTATAGTGTGAAAGCACAGACAATATGTAAACGAATGAGCAAGGCTATATTCCAATACAAATTTATTTACAAAAACAGGTGCCCAGCCAGATTTGACATATGGGCCGTAATTTACTGACTCCTGCTCTAGGAGATATAAATATAAGGAAAAGGTATAATCCTTACCCTCAAGAATGCAAAGTCTGAATTTTAATATGTGCCTATAGGAGGGAGAATGAAACAAGCCTCACATTTTTCAGCTTGAAAGAGGTAGTCATGTACTGACCAATAAGGTAAACCACCTGAGAATGTTAATTGTGGATAGTCCAAACCTGAGATGTGCTGTAAATGTAAAATACATACCATATTTTTAAGATTTAGTATTAAAAATGTAAAATATCTCATTTTTATATTGCTTACATAGCGAAAGGGTAATATATTGCATATATTGGCTTAAATAAAACATATTGGTAATATTAATTTCCCCTCCTTCTTTTTACTTTGTGGCTTTTGATTGAAGCTTTGTGAGACCCTAATTGAACATCAGACACATAGCTTGCCAATATATCTCTATTGGACAGCACTGAACTAGATACTATAAGTCTAAATTAAGTGCTGTGCAACCAAGGAAGAGAGCTCATTGGACAGGGGAATTTGGAAAGTTCATGTGGACATAATTGACTTGAAGAATGACAGGATTTTGACAAGTGATTCTCTGGGAAGATGATGAAGGCTCTCAGATGGAAGAAGTGGCATAGGTAGAGGCTTGGAGAAGGCAGAATGGTTTCTGTGTTTGGGACAGGAGTGAGTTTAGCTGTAATAAAGGGTGAGACATGCAGTGAGTCTAGGTAAGTAGGCATAGGCCTTATTGTGGGTTGAATGCATAGGTTAGGGCTTTGGGCCTATTTTGGCTGGCAAGAGGGTACTAGTCCATGTTTTTGAGCAGGGAGGAGTAACTTTGGAGGCTGTATGTTACAGATCTTACCTGGAAACAGTAAGTTGGTTCGGTTGGAATAACACAGGCAAGAAGTGCTGAAACCAGGTCAACTAGGTAAGAATGACGGTCTAATATAGGGTGACAATCGGAATGAAGAATGGAGGACAGTGGACAGCTACTTTATGATGTGGCAAGGATATTTATGAGAGAGAACCCCAGTGTTCTGTGCTTAAAGAACCTGGATGGTGGGTGAGAGACCTCATGGAAATATGGACCTTAGAAGGAGCTGGTTTGAGACTAATACGATGTGTTCCATCTTGCATGTGTTTAGTGTGAGACAGCAGTAGATTTAAAAAATAGGCTGGCTGTCAGAAGCTTGCTCGCCTATGGTTTTTACTGATTGAGTTAGCCCTGGGCAATTCTTTACTTTTGATCATCTCTATACTTCCTGACCCTCCCCACTGCCCACCATGGTCATGGTTGATTGACCCAGGGAGAAGATCTGACCTTTGGATATTTATTGTCTTGTCAGTGATCAGACTTGTAAGACCTGAATGGAACAGTTCTTTTTTATAACAGGATTTTGAACTTGAGATACGATTCTATTTTAAGTAACAAAATTACTCTGGATACTTTGTTTTATTTCTCAAGGATGGAGTGCCTCTTTTAAACCACATATCTCATTTATAATGCAGCAGAGACGTGGCTGGTATAGGGGCAGAAGCAGAAAGGGACCCAGAGGGAAGTAGCAGAGACAGATGAGTGGTAGAAAGCTGGAGTGGGACCGGTGAACTCTTGGTCACTACACTGTGTAGGATCCTGGAGAGCTCTACAACAGCCCATGCTTTTCTCTTCTGGCCTGGAAGAGTGGCCTTTCATGGTTCTGGTGAGGCCTGGCCAAGTGAGTGTGATTCCTAGCCTCCTCTTTTAACCCCCTTGGCTAACCAAGAAGGGTGATTAGGTATATGTTTGAAGTGGTTAGAAAAGCAGGATTGGAATTGAAAGAGGAGGTTGGGGTGGAGATGCAAAGTTGTGAAAAGCCCATATGTTCATCTAAGAGGCATGAGATACATAGTAAATAGTATTCTTTGCAACTGCATAGCAAGCCTAAGCCCAGAGTTCTAAATGCAGTTAATGCTAAGTGGCTTGCTGATAACAGGTGTATTAGGTGTAGCAAAGCATTCAGCTGGCAGCACAAATGAAAGCCTGCAATTCCAGTAAGTCTTGTCTAAGGGATAAAGGTTCTCCTGCAGGGTAAGAGCAAGTTACTTATTAATCTCCTTAACGGCTGCTGCTCTATTTGGGAAGTGAGCCTGGTGGCTGCTTTAGTTTGTATCCTTCAGAGATATTTTGAGGACAAACAAGTAGCTGCTTTGTATGTTGTATTATTTCAAAAGATAACCCTGGTATGCAGAGGGGGTAGCTAGCTTAGTGGTTTTTATAAACGACCCGGAACAGGCAGCTCTTTGAGTGGTGCCTCAATGAGTGCTTTGGGGGACTTTTTTTGTTTTTTTTTTAAGTCTTGATGACAATTAGAGGAAAAATGCATTTCTCCACATCATCAAAAATTCAGATCAAAGTTTTTAAGATGTCATAAGTGAACTCTGGGTATATAGCACACCAATTATTTTGAGATAAAAAATATAGGAAAATAGAGTTGCATAAGTGAATATTATACTAAAAAGCTGTTCAAATGAGCTTTCTGCAAAAAATATGTATATATGGTATGCTATTTTTGTAAAGAAAAAAATGTATGTAACAGATCCTGGAGGGGGATCCACATCGAAATGTTAACAGTTATGGTTGGGTGGTAAGATAATTTATGGGTTAATTTTTTCTGTGTGCTTTTCTTTATTTTCCAAGGTTTTTTCCTCTTTTTATATATAACACGAATTACTTTTGTAATGAAAAAAAAAACCAGTCAATTCTTTTTTAAACAACAAAATTTCTCTGGATACTTTATAGTATATAGTTTTATCTCTCAAAGATGGAGTACCTTTTTTTAACCACATATCTCATTTATAAGGCAGCAGTTCATTGACCCAGTCAATTTTAGGGATTGGATTAAATTAATGCAAAATAAAAACACATTTAACTTGATTTTTAAGCCCTATCTCTTCAAAATAAATGGAAATAACTGTTCCTATTAGGCATTTAAAAATTTTGTGATGCACTTCAAATATAATACTAAAACAGAGAATATGATCATTTCCTGTGTATCTACTAACTAGCTTTATCACATCTTGGCATTATGCCTTATTTGCTTCAGCTATTTAGTTTTTACAGAAATATTAAAAATTTATAGTTGTTGCCCCTACATCTCCTTCTCTCTGTCATAAATTCAGAGTTCATCAGTTGAGCCTGTTTTTATACATTTACCAATATTTATATATCTATAATTATTATGAAGTATTGTTTTCATATTTTAAGACTATATAAATGAATCATGCCATGTCTATTGTTTTGAAACTTGCATTTTTGTTCAACATTGATTTGTTTCCATATTGATAGATGCAGCTCTAGTTTAGGGGTTGACAAACTATGGCCCGTGGGCCAAATCTAGCCAGCCACCTCTTTTTGTAAATAAACTTTATGTGCTATCTATGGCTGCTTTCACACCAAAACAGCAGAATTGAGTTGCAACAGAGACCGGGACACAGAAAGCCTAAAATATTTACTGTCTGGCTCTTCACAGAAGAGATTTGCCAACCCTTGATCTACTTCATTCTTTGTATGTCCAGTGTAACATAGTAAACATTAAGCAATTTAGCTTTTATATTTTGGTCCCATTTTCCATTCTTAGCAAAAAAAAAAAAAAAAAATCCAAAGCAGACATGCGCCCTGTTACTTGCTAGGTGTTTTATTTAGTGGTTTTGGATAGAGAAGATATTTTTATTCTGGATTTAGATGTTTTTTCTCAAAGTGCATTATTATTGCTTGAAGAGAGGAAAAGGCTGTGTGGTCCATATGGAGCAAAATGAGAGTTATGAATGGTCTTGTGAGCAACAAAGGAGTACCCGATGTATATAGTTAACTGTGTTAGGTTATGGTGATGTTGTGATTGCTATTAATAGCTGCTGCTATGATTATCGAGCATTTAATAAGGGTCAAGGATAGCACTAAACAGTTCACATGCATTATTTTGTTTAATCCTCATAATAACCTGTTGAGGTAGTAATTACTGCTCCTCATTTTGAGAGGAGGCAGCTGAGGTCTAGAGTGTGGCCCAAGGTTGTGTCTAAAGTGAGATTTCAATTTGGACCTCTCCACCCACACTGGGCCTAGTGCTGGATGTCCAGGAGCACAGTTCTCCATGGTAAACCTTTGGACATGAGTTAGAGGGTATTCTTTGACAATCCCTGCTGCCCCAAGGGACGAATTCTCATTGGCTCCAGCGTTGGCTCCTGTAAGCTGGCCAAGGCTTCATGCACAAGGGAGGAGCCTCTGTTTTCTAAAAAGGTCAAAGTTTACAACTGTAGTGGGAGTAATTATCCCACATTGTTCCTTTATAGAAAACTGAGGCCTGGGCCATCTTGTCACATTGTTTTCTATCTTGCCAGCTCAAAACTTCAGTTTCCCAAGTGAGAGTTATAATGCTTTACATATTGTGGATGTTCAAGACGGTCCAAGGGACCCTACTGTCAGGCCTGGTGCCTTGTGAACAGCTGAATAACTGCTCATTCACTTCCAAAGGTTTGAATCTAGAAACGTCTTTTCTACCCTTCAGTTTATGGCTGCTGTGGATAAGACATAAGAAATCCTAAAAACTTTCATGGGGATAGATAGTCCTTCCACTCTGTCATTTAAAACAAAATTGTCTTATGCCTAAAACATTCCAAATTGCTGGCTCAAACTGCGTGGGTATTATTTTTTCTGCTGCTGTGAAATATGGTAAGGATGTGAACTTGTCTCCTGTGGCTATAAGCCCCCAACCACTTTGAACAAGGCAAAAGCCAAGTCATTAAAAGATGCTGGAGGTGCAGTTTTTTTTTTCTTCTTCTTTGCTTTAAAGAAACAAAGCTGAAAGCAGTGGGAATCATTGGACATTTTCCTGTGGAGCTGACACTAGCTAGACAGTTATCTAATCCACACATGGACACACAGATAAGGCTCATTGGCACATCGCCAAGTAAAAGATTGGCAGCTGGGGTGATCCTGCATCCTCTTCCTGAGCCTGCTTTCAGGAAATAATTTGACCAGTTGTGTATACCCCCTCTGAATGGCAAGAAAATTTCTTGCCTGTATCAGAATAATTAGCTATATTATCTTGGGTGAGAAGAATTTAAGGTATTAGAGAAAGTCTAGTTCTAAGAAAGAAATCCCTCCCAGGCTGCTAAAATCGCATCCTGTAGATGGGCCTCATTTTCTGCTTGTAAGACCAACTATACGCCAACAGCAATGATGATAATTTCATCATACATTACAAATACAAAGCTCATTAACATAAATTATTCCTTAAATTATACTAGTTAATGCACATGTGTTCTACTTTTCTAATCACACCAAACTGGGGTACCATTTTCTGTCCCAGATTAGGGGGCAGAAGTATTTTAGACCTTGGGGCCTGTTAACTTGGGGCCTAGCTTCGACAGATGTAGCAAAAATTAAGTGTTCCCGTGTAGCCATGGCAATATTTCTCTAACCCTGCTTTGTCTGGAGCCTCTGACTTCCATCTGCATCAGGTTTCCGTAATTGTAAAGGTTTTGGAGAATTTGTAATTTAAAAACATCTATTTGTAGATGGGAACATTGGTCAGAGAGACAGAGAAAGCTGCATTTCAGATTAAGTCTAAATTGAACAGAATGTTCAAAGTTATGTTGCCTTTTGTACGTAAAGTAGTCCCCAACACCCCCTCCAGCGATTAAAGAACGGCGTTTATCTTTTTTTTTTTTCTCTTGCTCCTGTCTCCCCCAAATTTCCCTCCCTGGCATCTGTTGTATCCAGTTGCCTCAGCTACAAATCCTAGATTTTTGCTTAGCCTCACCCTCACTCATATCCCATGAATCACCAAGCCTTGTTGAGTCTAAATCTTACATAGCTCCAGCATCCCTTTCCTTCTCTCCATCTCAGTGCCGCTGTCTTTTCTCTCATTTGGACCATTATAGCAGTTTCCTACCTGTTTTCTCTACCTCTAGCCACCTCATTTCATCCCATCTATTTTGTCGAAATAGTTATTCTAAAACAAAACAATCTGATAAAACCAGTATAAGATCAGTAGTTGTTTCATGTTACCTACAAGACTAAGTTCAAAATTCTATGTGTGCTGATAAAAGACCTTTTATGATCCTCACTGCAGGTCTCTCCCTCCCCCCATGTTTTTTAGCTTCCATTCTGGTCACCGGCTCCAGTTCCTCTGCTTAGCAAATCTCACTGGTCTTCAAGCTTGCATTCATTTCTGGGAAGCCTTGCCTTTTGTGACAGCCTCTTCCTTCTACTCTAGAGTCAGGCTCCTTCCTTTATGCCTTCTTTGAACTTTGCCCATCCATTATAGTACTCATATAGTAATCATTTATTTGCTTACTTGTCCGTCTTCCCCATTTATTCGTTGCATTTATTCAAGGAATATGCTAGGAATATTGAGTTCCTATTAAATACCAGGTGCTGGGATTTAACTGTGAACAGAATGAACGAACATTTGTTAGGGAGGAAAATAGACAATAAATATGAAAATAAGTAATTTCAAGCAGTGATAAATGCTCTGAAGGAAAGAGTTCATGGGTTCGTGGTGTGGGAGCCTGCTTGATAGAGTAATCACCGAAGGCCTGTCTGAGGAGGTGACATTTGAGCTGAGACCTGAGGGATAAGGAGGTCCATAATCTAGAATCTAGATGATGCAGAATTCAGTATGTTTTTTGCCGAACATCATTAACTTAATCATTCCAGTTATCTGTGCTGAAGCAGATAACTTAGAAGTCAATTTACGGTTTTGGATTGCTGTCACTTACCCTCCCCTTCATTGACAGCAGCATCAGATTTGTCTCCCTAATTATTAATATTCTGTTAGCATGAAACAACATGGACCTGATTTTTTTTACTTCAGAATATTATGGGGGTACAAACATTTTGGTTGCATGTAATGCCTTTGTCTTGCCCAAGCCAGGGCTAGATTTTTGGGGGGGTGGTTTTGTAAAGGAGATACATAAACAATGGAGTAGAAATGGAAAATGTACATGTGGGCAATTAAGAGATGGCCATGATTTAAAGTACTTCATTGTTAAATGTAATTGCGATTGGGATGAACTAATGAAATTAGGGTAGGCCATTCTGCCATCCCCTGAAACTTGCACGATCCTTTCCTTCTCTTATTATTTCCCTTATATCTAAGCTTGAAAATTTCTCCACTCGTTTCTTGTAGCCAAATTGGTCTGTCTTCATGGCTTATTTACACATACAATCACTATCTTTACTTTTATGGTGATTGCCACTCGTTTTTTTAAATACAATACTCTGCTTTTTAATAATGATAAAAACTTTTTGCTATCAAATATACTTGTCAGTCAAAAATTTTCCATGGCTAATAAATTTCAGTCGTAGTATCACCCCACATCTAGACTTGTGTATACAATCTTAAATCTCTCAAATCCACCTTGTATGTTTGAGTTCTGTAAATGCCTATTAAATATCAATTCAGAGACTTGTGGTCTTTCTAAACCCATTGACAGTTGGATCTCTTTTTGGATACTGATTTTTTTTGACACCACCAGCTCTGGATTAAATCTGTTATGTGACATCGGTCAAATAGTTTTGAAATTATGAACCTAAGTACTTTTCCAGGAAAAGCACCTGATGAACATGACTTTGTCACATCACATCCAGTTAGCCTGTGATCTTTATCATTGTACCTTCCTATCCGTGTAGTTGTAATCATCCTGAACATACTGAGTTCTGTTTTTCCCAGTTAATGTTATTCAAGTGTGGACTTTTGCATGTGTCTAAGTGGTTGCGTGTCTTTTTGTGTTTGAAAAATGAAGTCTTTATGTTGTGGGAGAAACATAAAGGGCTGTGAAAATATGTACAGTTTAAAGAATAATTAAAAATCAAGTACTCATATAGTTAACCTCCCAGGTTAAAAAATAGAACATTGTCAGTAGCCCTAGAAGCCACCAGAGTTCCCTTCTCTATCATGTCCTCCTCTTTCTCCTCTTCCCTCTTCATGGAAAACTCTATACAAACTTATTTACTATCTCCTTGATTTTCTTTATAGTTGTTCTACCTATGAATTAATTCTGAAATGGCCAAATTCTTTTCTCTCTTTTTTTGGCATATTTTTGAACATTACGTAAATTGAATAATACTCTATGTATTTTGCTACTTCTTTCACTTAGTGGTGTTTGAGATTCGTGCATGTTGCTGCATGGGGCTATATTCATTCTTTTTTGTTGCTGTATAGTATTTCATTGTATGACTATACTATAAATTCTCAGTTCTGCCGTTGGACATTTGGTAGTCCTCAATTTCTTTTTATGACTAATGCTACTTTGAACATTCTGTTTCCTGTTGAACATGCATGAAGATGTAGGTACATCTTTAACTTAATAGATACTCTTAAACTGGTTTTTAAAGTGATTGCATATTGGTGAGAATTTTAGTTTTTCCATATCTTTTCCAGCACTTGCTTTTGCTAAAATTCTCAATATTTTTCCAATCTGGAGGATGTGTAATAGCATCACGGTGCTTTTAATTTGCATTCCCCTGGGTAATAATGAGGAAGTGTACATTTTCATGTGTTCGTTGTCCATTCTTATATAACTTTCAGGGCCATATTTCAATTTTTCCTAAGTGATATCTTATTTTTCCCCTAGCTTCTATGAGTTGAAAGATTTTTGATTAATAAATTGCATTTTAAGAAATGTTTTTATTAACATAATTGTATACAATATATTTGTGTAAAATATTTGTATGCAAATAATAATTTTAGTACAGTACAACAGTATGTAACTGTTCATTGGATCATTCATCTACATGACTGTGCTTGTTTCTTTGTTTCTCTGAACCATGCAGCTTAGCATTACTACCTGAGTCTTGGCCTAGTTGCTTTTATTTAAGTCCTGAAAATGCACAGGGGGACCTCTTTACTACCTTCAAGTTCCCTCAGTGGTTTGTAGACCTGGCATTGGACAAGAGGATTGCTCAGATTTCTTTGAGCCATCATCTATGTGTCTGATAAAGCATTATGTCTGTTGCTTCACCTCAGTTTGCAGAATTGGGAGTTGTGCAATATTTAATATCAGGAATGCTTTGAATATTTTTGGTCTAATTTCTTTTGGGGGTTATTTCCTTGGAATGTGGAATTATAAAACACTCGATTTCTTTTAACCTCGCATATTATATAGTAGGAGGATGAAAAGATCAAATTAGCTACTTACCCAGAGTCTGATCCACATAGGGCCTTATTTAATATGCATTTTGTTAGTTTAATTAGCAGGCAGGAGTAGTATAGATTTTTCTTTTAATTTGACTAAATGTTGAACTTATGGACTTGAAATTTTTAAAAGTCAATTTCTTGAAAAATCCTTTATTAAAAGTCTAATGAATATTTTCATTCTGTCCTCAGAGTATATGATCAATTCTTTAATTCCTCTATATTCTACTGGAACAAATGACCAATTTATGAAGTTATTGAGAGAGTTGGTCAATGACAATGATTTATGGCTATAAAGCTTAACATTAGTTTAATGATGACTCCTGGAAAAATGTACTTAAGCTGTTTTGAAATTTGCACGTGCTCATTAGCTATGGAGGAAGGCATTGATTGTATTGATTACCTATATTTGAAAGTGTCATAAGTAACCCTTAAGCTACCAACATTCTTCATTTCCCCCTCTTTCTCTGGGAGTGTTACCTTTCACCATCAACTTTAGCTCAATTTACGTAATGAGCCTTGTTGTAAGTGTCTAACACAGAGGTTCCCAACTGGGAGCAGTTTGGCCCCTCCCCAGGGAACATTTGGCAATGTCTGGAAAGGTTTTTGGATGTCACAACTGAAGAAGGAAGGTGCAACTGGCATCTAGTGAGTAGAGGTCAGGAATGCTGGTAAATATCCTACAACATTCAGGACAGCCCTCCACAACAAAGAATTATCTGGCCCAAAGTGTCAGTAGTGCTAGGACTGAGAAACTCTGCTCTAGTGGAAACAAATTTTTCTCCTTCCTTCCATTTCCTCCCCATTCACTGTTATTTCCATGTTCAGAGAGTGAATCAACAGTTCCCATTCATGTTCCGTGGGCCTCTAATGTAATATCATTTAATCAGCTTAGTTTTGGAGATTATATGTGTATATATGTACACACACAATAAAATTTGCCAATTTTAAGTGTGTGAATTGATGAATTTTGACAAATGTACAACAGTTATGTGACCACCACCATAGCCATGTTTAATATGTTTAAATTTTAATTCTATAGTTTCAAATATACATTTGTTAAATGATATTATATTCCAGGACAGAAGGAAACCTGAAGTAATTCAGGTACTGATGGGCAGCTTGTGAAGGATAACACTCTTGAGCTGAGTTATGAATTTTACTGTATTTTAATGTTAATCCGATAATGCTTTATTTTATTTGGAGGATCATGTTTTGACCCCTAGATTATTGACTGAGAGTAGTTTCTACATTATAAAACGGGAAATCTGTATTAGGCTCTATCATAAAATACTGAGATTTATGTCCGTAAATTTCTAGGATTTCTTTGAATTTTCTCGGTCTATTTTGTTCTTGCAGGTATAAAACAAAACGGGTGTTTGAAAGCAAAATCAGAATAGATACTTCTCTCCTAAAGGATAATTTGCAGAATAATAGTTGCTTTGGTGATTGAATTTAACCTCAGTAAGTGGTAGCCGTTGTCTGTGGTAAAGTGGATGGAAACCCTTGCTTCCATTGCTGAACCACCTTCTTAGAGTGAGAGGTCTGCTTTGACCACTAAGTGCTGTAATTGGAGCTGTGGAGATGGTTTGAGATGAGTCTTGGGTTGGTGAGTGAGTCTGACTGCTTGGCAGGTGTTTTCTCTCTTCCCCTTTAATTCCCTTTCTAGTCAAGGTGGTATTCGTATTCAGGGTTTCATGAGGAGTTTGCTAATGTGTCTTCAGGAGAAACACAGAAAAGTTATATAGACAGATGGTCAACAATTACTCTTCATTTATGTTCCTATCATTGTGGTATAATGAGAATATAGCAATTCTTGTGTGATGGCAAAAAATGAGGTAAACATTGGAGCACTGAAACATTTAGAGGTATTTACATCTCAATACTATAGGCTATGGCTCAGAATAACCGTCGGAATCTTGCTGGTTTTATTTGTGGGTTTTATTTAGGCAAGCTATCAACAGTGCTGAAATGATACTCTGTGAAAAGGAAAAAAGAATGTACCCACAAATTGAAAGTGCTGTGTTTGCTGGTTTTCCTCTCTTGGCCTTATCTACCAATCAAGAATTGTTGGAGAAAGAAGTCACGTTGAATAATTCTGCCAGTTCCACTATGTAATCTTGGGATCATTTGTGCCTCCACACATGGTAACCTTAGTATTAGTAGAACATTAGTAGAACATTTGTGATGAAAATGGTCTTTCAACTTAAGAAAAATCAAGACTCTCTGAAACAGTATTTCAAATGCCAAGAAAAGACTATTTTGTTGTTGTTGTTGTTGCTGTTGTTGTTGGAATGTTTGTCCTCGCTCCCTTCTTCCTTTGCTTCTTAGCCCAAGGTGCCATCCTTATGCACTGGCTGTTGAGTTTTAAGAGTGAGTGTCTTCTCCAGAAGAAGTGCTGTTTTGAAATGGTCTCATCTTTTTTTTTTCCCCAAAGAAAGCACTGATAGAATGATCCAAGTTTATTGCTTGTAATGGACTAGAATATGAACAAAAATCTCAGGCATTTAAATTCCCCATTTTTCCACACTTTTCTTCATTCAGTGTGTACTTACTATTTTCTATTATCTACTTTCAGTGTCCCTATTGACTTGGAGGCCATTTTGCAAATGGATTTGTGGTTATTACATCTCCAGGTCAAGGCCAGGTTAGCACTAGAAGGATGGATTGGATTTTCTGAGTTCAGAATTTCTATTTGGTGGTACTCAAGCCTTTAGTTGGTCAGCCACTGGATTGGCAATGAGCCACAAAGAGGTCACATTTTGGTAAAAGTACTTAAGGAGTAGTGCAAAACTTTCAAAATCTGGAGGAATGCCACAGATTTAGAATCATACTTTACTAAACAGTTTTGTGTCCTGATATTTTTCATTCAATCAGAATTTTGTCATGTCTTTAAAAATTCTTTAAAAAATAACATTAAATGACCAAAAATTTTTCCACTGTGAGGTTCATTTATTTAGCAATTTCCCTGCTGTTGCATATGTAGCTTGTTTCCAGTTTTTCACTAATTTAAGATTGTGATCAGTAGCACTTAAATCTTAGTCTTTACATTTAATTATTTGCTTAAGCTAACTACCTCCTTGTTGTAGAAGTAAATATGAATGTTTTTGAATATTGAAAACTTTTGCTAGAAGAGCTTTCTGAAAGGATGTTTACCAATATCCCCCTGTTAATTGTATAAGAAAATGTCACAACACACACTTCTTTTGACAATAATTTTAAAAATTTTATAATTTATAGATTTAAAAATGATAAATTATATATACATTTTAAATTATAAGGTGAAACTTTAAAAATCTATTTGTATTTTATGAAATGTCTGTTCTTTTGCTCTGGCTATTTTCGTGTTTGATTGTTTTATGAGAGTGTTTATAAATTATACCTCTCAATACATTGTTTTTATTGAAGATTAGTAAATGTATCATTCTCCTTTTAATTCAAGAGGTAGAAGCTACATAAATTATGAGTTTGATAAAACAAAATATAAATTCATATATAGCTATAATGGTATAGAGTAGGTTGACGTTAACATCCATTTACTTCTCTATGAAGACCTAACAGTATAATTCTAAGGCACTGTGGCTGGGAATTTCTGGTCTGGTCTGGTGGTCTGGATTCTACTTTTCTGCAATACTTTTATGATTCCCCTTGCATTCCTAGGAAAAACTATTTGGTCACAATGTGTTTTTTTAAATATATTGTTAGGTTTGATTTGCTAGAATTTTGATTGGAATTGATGCATCCATGTTCATGAGGGTGATTGGTCTCTAGTTTTCTTATAATACCTTTGGTTTTTGTAAGAACAGAATGCTAGCCCTATAAACTGAGGTGGTGAGTATTCCTTTTTATTCTATGTTCTGGAAGTGATTATGTGGAATTGATGCTAATTCTTCCTTAAATATTTGGTAGATTTCACAGTGAAGCCATCTGGGCCTGGAGTTTTCTTTGTGGGAAGGTTTTTAACTATGAATTCAACTTCTTTTTTTTTTTTTTTTTTTGAGACAGAGTCTCACTCTCTTGCCTGGGGCGAGTGCCCTGGTGTCAGCCAGGTGTCACAGCAACCTCAAATTCCTGGGCTCAAGCGATCCTACTGTCTCAGCCTCCCGAGTAGCTGGGACTACAGGCATGCGCCACCATGCCCCCATGCCCGGCTAATTTTTTCTATATATATTTTTAGCTGTCCAATTAATTTCTTTCTATTTTTGGTAGAGACGGGGTCTCACTCTTGCTCAGGCTGGTCTTGAACTCCTGAGCTCTGAACGATCCTCCTGCCTCGGCCTCCCAGAGTGCTAGGATTACAGGCGTGAGCCACCGTGCCTGGCCTGAATTCAACTTCTTTAATAGATACAGATCAACTCAAGTTATCTGCGGTTTTTTGTTTGTTTTGAGTGAGCTCTGGTAGTTTATGTCTTTCAAGGAATTAGTCCATGTCATCTAGGTTATCAAATTTATTGACAACAAGTTTTTAATAATATTCACGGATTATGCTTTCAATAGCTGTAGAATCTGTGATAATGTTACCTTTCCCAGTATTTAGATTGGTAATTTGTGTTTTCTCTCTTTTTTTCCAGATCAGTCCAGCTAGAGGTTTATCAATTTTGTTGATCTTCTCAACGAGCGAGATTTTGGTTACATTGATTTTTCTCTCTTGTTCTTTCATTGTCTTATTTATTGATTTCAGCTCTGATTTCATTTTCTTTCTTCTATTTACTTTGGAATCAATTTCCTCTTGTTTTTCTAGTTTCTGAAGGTAGACACTGAATTCGTTGATTTGAGACCTTTTTTCTTTTCTCATATAGCCATTTAATACTATAAATTTTTCTCTAAGTACTGTTTTAGCTGCATACCCAAATTTTTGATATGCTGTTTTTTCATTTTCATTCTGTTCAAAATTATTTTAAATTTCTCTTTTGATTTTTTTCTTTAACCCATGGATGATTTGGCAGTATGTTATTTTGTTTCCAAATAGTTGAAGATTTTTCAGAGATCTTTCTCTTATCAATGTCTAAATTAGTTTGTGAGAAGAACATACTTTTTATGACTTGAATCTCTTTTAAATTTATTGAGATCAGGAGCCCAGAATATGGTCTGTCTTGGTGAATGTCCCATGTGTGCTAGAAAAGATTGTATATTTTGCTGTTGTTGGATGGAATGTTCTATGTATGTCAAAATTGATAATATTCAAATCTTCCATATCCTTAACTAATTTTCTTAAATCTAGTTCTATTAATTGAGAGGGTTTTGAAATCTCCAACTATAATTCTGGATTTTTCTATTTCTCTTGGCAATTCTATCAGTTTTGCTTCATGTGTTTTGCAGTTCTGTTCTGAAGTGCATAAACATTTAGGATTGTTATGTCCTTGTCATAAATTGAGCCCTTTATTATTATGAAATGATTTCTTTATCCCTGGTAATATTCTTTGCTTTGAAATGTACTTTTTCTGATATTATTAATAGTAAAGGCACTTCAGTTCTATTTTGACTAGTGTTAGTATGGTATATCTTTTCCCACTCAAAATGTAAACCTATTTGTACCTTTTATGTAAAGTATGTTTCTTATAGGCAGCATATAGTTAAGTCTTACTTTTTAATTTAATTTGACAATCTCTGCCTTTTAATTGGGGTGTTCACTCCACTTAACATTTAATATAATTATTGATATGGTTAGGTTGAAATATATTATTTTGCCATGTTTTCTATTTGTCCCATCTCTTAATTTTATTTTTCTGCCTTATTTTTGATTTACTATTTTTATGATTCTATTTTATTTCATCTGTTAGCTTATTAGCTATAATTCTTTGTTTTGTAATCTTATTGTTTACTTTACGGGTCATAGTGTATACATCTTTAACTTATCAAGATCTACCTTCAAGTAGACCTACAAGTGATAATATAACACCTCACTTATAGTTTAAGAACCTTGCAATAGTATACAGTACATTTATTTCTCCATTCCTAACATTTTTCCTATTGTTTTATACATTTTATTTTTATCTACATTTTAAACACTACATTCCATTGTTACTAGTTTTATTTAAACAATTATATTTTAAATAGATTTAAATAATAAGAAAAAATCTTATATTTGTCCAAGTAGTTATTTCCAGTACCTTTCATTCCTTTATATAGATCCATATTTCTATCTGGTATCATTTTCCTTCTTCCTGGAAGACTTATTTTAACATTTTTATGATTTGCTGCTGATGAATTCTTTCAGCTTTTGTATGTCTGAAAAAGTCTTTTTTTGTCTTTGTTTTTGAAAGATATCTTCACTAGTGTAGAATTCTAGGTTGATGGGGTTTTTTTCTTTTTTCATTTTTCTTTTTAAGAATGCTGTTCATAGGTCTTCTTGCTTGCATTGTTTCTAATGAGAAGTATTTCACCCTTCCTCCAAATGTAACATTTCTTTTTTTTTCTGGTGGTTTTAAAGACTTTATTAGTAATCTTGAGCAATTTTATTATGATGTACCTTGGTATGGTTTTCTTCATATTTAACTTGGGGTTTATTGAACTTCTTGAATATGTAGGTTTACTGTTTGCATAAAATTTGGAAAATTTTGGCCATTATTTCTACAAATATTTTTATGTCCCACTCTTTTTGGTTCCTTTTATGGCAGAATGGTGTTTAGAAATGAAAACCTAGGTACTAGATATGTTTGTTGCTTCTGAGGTGTCATTGCTTCTCGGCCCTACCAGCAGCTAGGAAATATATGTGAGTACACTAACAATGCAAATACACATGTCTACATCTTTTTGCTATGGTTCCCTCCAAAACTCATGCTGAATGTAATTGCCATTGTAACACTATTAAGAGGTGGGAGGGACCTTTAAGAGGTGATTAGGCCATATGGGCTCTGCCCTCATGAGTGCATTAATGTCATTATTGTGGGAATGGGTTTGTTATCATGGGATTGGGTTCCTTACAAAAGGACAGGATTTTCTCTCTTTTGGCTCTTTCTTGCCCTTTCTTTACCCTTTTGCCATGGGATGACACAACGAGAAGGCCCTTGCCAGATGCCAGCACCTTGATCTTAGACCTCCCAGCCTCCAGAACTGTGAGAAAATAAATTTCTATTCTTTATAAATTACCCAGTCTCAGATGTTCTGTTATAGTAGCACAAAACAACTAAGACATTGTCTGCTTTTCTCTTTCTCTTTTTCTATCTCTCCATCCATCCATCCATCCATCCATCTCTTCATCCATTTATAGAAACTATGAGCTCATACCGATACCCTTGATTTTAATCCATTACCACATGGTTCATTCTAGCCTTCTTTCTTCGATGGTGAGAAACTTTTCAATATCAACCATATACATAAACATTTCTGTATTTCTTTAATCCTAATATACACAAAGTAGTTTCAGAACTGCTAACCCATATCTTCCTGAGAAATACATTCACTAACTAGTGTACAGTTCTGGATACAGTTTTTGTTTTTTTGTCTTATAGTGTCCAGTCAAGATACTGTGTTACACAGTTAATAAGGTTAGTGCTTTTCTTCCTTGCCCCCTTCAGTGTGGCTATGTTATTCTCTTGTGATACAATTAGGTTCTTTTGTTAGTCTTTCTATTCCATTTTGCCTCCTTCCCCCAAACATACATATCCCAGCTGATTTTATTACTTACTTATATTTTCAGTATGTACTATGCTTCTCAGAGTCAGGGCTATACAAAATGGTATACTCAGAAACGTCATTCCTTCCTCATCCCTAGTACCTCTTCCCATGCTTTCCTTTTTCATCTCTTTGATCAATTGCCTTAAATAACCACTTTCTTTAGTTTCTGGTTTATCATTACTGTATTTTTTTTTGCACAAATGAGAAGATATATGAATGTTTTCTTATATCCCCTTTCTTTCTTACATGAAGGGTAGTATACTATTGATTTTTTTGTACTTTGCATTTTTAAAAAAATGTCTATACATTTATACAAATAAAATAAAATGTGTTTTTATACAAGTAAAATTGTATATATTTAAGACACACAATGTGACGATTTGATATATGTGTACATTTTGTAATGATTACCACAATCAAATTAATTAATACATCCATTACCACCCATGGTTACCATTGTGTGTGTGTGTGCATGGTGAGGACACTTAAAATCTGCACTTTGCCTTTTATCTTGCAAATCATTTCATATCACTTCATAGAGATCTTCCTCATTCTTTTTTATAGCAGCATAGCACTTCAGCGTGTGGCTAACTAAACCACAGTTTAGTTAACCATTTTACTATTTATGGACATTTAGGTTGCTTACATTATTTTGTAACTGCAAACAGTTTTTCAATGAATAATCTTGTGTATATGTATTTTTGTATTGGGAGTATTTTCTTAGTGTAGATTCCTAAAAGTGGGATTCCTAGGACAAATAGCCCTTTTTGTCCCTCTGTTTGCTTGAAGAATTTCTGATTTATATCTGAAAATAGCAGCTTTTCTTCACATTTTCTTTCTCCAGTGGCTTTTAGCAAAGAGAAATCAAATTTATACTGGAGTGTAGATGAGGACTTTTTCTGATGTGTCTGGTGTTTCAAGTACACTTCTCCTAATAATACTTAACATTCATCTTTTGAGCATTAGGTTCCAAAAATCATATTCCCTCTTTTGTTAATCATTTCTTTTCATAGAACTCTATTATATATATTCTAAAATGTTCTCAATTCACAGCTTAAGCTGAGATTTGCTCGTTGAAGTATAATCATCAGTATTTTGTCTTTATCTTGTCAAATTTAAAAATACAACAAAACCGGTGTTACATTAGTGAGATATAGTCAAATGAAGACAGTTATTTTTCTTCTTAACTGAAATTGGTACCATGTGTGCTGAAAGAAACTTGGTGTAAGGAAAAAAACTAGCTGTGGATAGTTTTCAAGTACCCTGGAAAATCAGACTTGCTTAAGTCATGGAGAAGCCTATGCTTGGTCTCAAATGGAACTTTGAGTTTTTAAATTATTAAGCACAAACTATCAAGTTGGAATCAGTGGCCTGAAGCGATGAGTCTTGAATGTCCCAAAGGCCTTTCGCACTCTCTGCCTTCCGTGAATGTCCACCCCTCCAAAGTACCAGTGATCACACTTTTCTTTTTATCTGGTTTGTGGCTATTTTTGTATCTCTGCAAATATTTATGGGTAACTAACGTTCCTCCAAATTACATCTTGGAAATCAACTTTCCACCAGGGCATTTGTATCAAACTACTCCTCTCATTGGCTTTTTGGTGCCCCATTTCCCTCCGAAATGACAGGTTGTCTGATCTGTGCTTCTACTGCCCTTTATTTCACAAAGTCACCTTTGATTTATTATGTGTATCTGGGAGTAAGAACACAGGGGCAACGAGAAGCAAATGCCTTTATCTGCAGATAACAGCTTCCTAATAATCCCAGCCCTTATCTGCATGTTAAAATGCACAAGTGGTGCTTTGCCCACTTGCATGTCAGCTGCCTACAAATGAAGCATTCTGCACCTTTCAGAAGATGTTGCTTTACTTGCTTAATGCTGCCAATGGTCAGTTGGGAGAGGAGAAAAAATACTCCCAAATCTGAGGTCTTATTTGGAAAGCAATATCGAGATCCTAATATACTTTGATTTTCTCACAACACTAATAGACTTAAGAAAATGAATAGCGTTGTCTATTCTAGACAATTTTACACGTGGAAGTGTTGGTGTTATGAAAACTTCATTACTTTTTACCATCTCATACTAAAAAGTGAAGTGCTTTTTTTTTTTATCCAAGTAATTATCATCTATTGGATGTAGGACCATGTTGGGGCTGATGAATTTCTTGAGGGAGCTTGTGATGTTCTGAGATTTGACTCCAGACTTCCTTCCCACTCAGAGTATGTATAGCATCAGCATCATCTGGGAGCTAGTTAGAAATGCAGACTTCTCAGGCCTCACCTTAGACCTCTTGAATCAGAAGTTGCATTATTCACAGGATCCCCAGGAGATTCCTGGAGACAATAAAGTTTGAGAAGCACCACCATAGAAAATGTAAAATTCGTTTAGGAATCAGGACATTTAGAATTTATTCCTGGTCCTTTTCATTTTTTTTTCCTAAAACAAGAACATACTTCCCAATTTTCCAAAGCTTTGGTTTTCTCAGATTTTAAAAACTGATTTAAAACTGAGTTTGTCCAAGCTCATAGGAGATGAGCAAAGTGATATGAAGTCAAAAGAGATACTTTTGAACTAATTTGGGAAAAGCACGTAACTAAAAAGATTTGGCATCGTTACTGACTTGCTCTGCTCATCTACTAAAGTACCTTTCAAGGCCACAAGGCAGGGCATGATCTCTTGGAAATACAATCAGTCCTCATAATTTGCAGATTCTATATTTGCAAATTTGCCTGCTTGTCTAAAATCTATTTGTAACTCTTAAATCAATACTCGTGGTGCTTTTGTGGTCACTCAAAGACATGCACAGAGAGGTGAAAAAATGTGAGTCGCCTGACACACACATTCCCAGCTAAGGTCAAACAAGGCAATACTCTACCTTCTTATTTTAGCCATCATACTGTAAACAGCTGTCCTTTTTGCAGTCTATTTAGTGCCATGTTTTCCCCCATTTTTGCTTCCTGTTGGTGATTTTGGTGTTTAAAGCAGCCCCCAAGTATAGTGCTGAAGTGCTCTCTAGTCTTCCTAAACAGAAGAAGGCTATAATGTGCCTTATGGAGAAAATATGTGTATTAGATAATCTTCCTTCAGGCATGAGTTATAGTTATGTTGACTGTGAGATAATGACAATGAACCAACAGTATATATTAAATAATATGTCTTTAAACAGAAATACTCATAAAATTATATATTGACCAGTTAACAAAAATTTGGGACCAGAGGTTTGCAGGAACCTAACCCTATATTTCCCCTAGGAGCAATGGTTCCGTATTTGTTAATTCAATGTTTGTGGTGACTTCATATAACATAAATGCTATAAATAATGAGAATGGACTGTATATTTAAAAAAAAACTATGATTTCAACTGAACATCATTTTTTCTGGACGATAGCAAGACTAGCTTGCTATAAGAAATTGTTTTTTACTTGCTATAAGAAATTAGTTGTACTCTGTGAACACAATTTCAAATAAAAATAACTGGTAATTTACAAAAACATACTTAATATTTGGAGACTTTCTTGGGATTGAAGCAGTATTCTAGATAGGTTTTTCTCTTCCTATGGGCAAGGTTGCATTCTTTTAGTTGTGGCACTTGAAACAATTGTACTACAGTTGCTTTTATACTTACAGTTTGTGTGTTATGCTCATTTTTTGTTGGGTCTATGTCTTCCTTTTAAGTCAGCTTTGTTGCATAAATGCCACAGAAATTGGTGTCCTCTCCTGTATCCATCATCCATGCAGCTGCTTCAGTCCAGGTCTACATCATGTATTGCTTGGATTTTAGACTAGTATTCCAACTGCTCTTACCCACAGCCTACTCTGTAGTGCCAACCATTTTCTGGTATAGTAAACCTGATCCTATCACTTCTCTGTGAAATCTCTAAGTGGCTCCCTGGGATAAAGTTGCTTTGGGGTAAAGTTCAAGGTGCTCTGAGATTTGATTCCATACTTCATTGCCACTATGCTTGGAGACCCCTGACCACTTGATAACTCTCCCACC
>RJWJ010012212.1:0-42498 GCA_004363605.1 Indri indri
AGATCCAGCCATTCAATTGGAGCTACCACCTTTGCTCTCCACATCCCTGAATTTTTGCTTGGAAGGATGGGTCAGGGACGTGGTGAGCAACACAGCTTAACTGGCATAATGTATAGCAGACAAACTTTCAAGCAGTTCTCCAGGTTTCAGTCCTGCTTCTCACTTTCTTCCTCTATACCTATAAGCCAGCTTTGTGGCTGCAGCTGTTTCAGGTTCCCCTGAAAGACTAGTTTTCACTTGTTTCCTTGTATTAATAATATACACATATTCCAGATGATGGCTTCATTCTTTCACATTCTTCCCATCTACTCTCAGTCTTCCAGAAATTTGTTGGAATATTTTATTTGCTAATGATCCTATTCCCAGACCATTTTGTTTACTGATTATGGATTTATTTACTCTTATACTTCCTTGCTGTCAAGGACAGAAGGTGAAATAAATGTGTGCTCAGTCTGTAGTCTTCAACTAGAAGCATCCCTCCTCTCAGTTCACTCCCAGTTAGGTGATTCCACCTAAACCACTCTTGCAAAGGGCTCCAGTGGCCTCCATGTTACTAAGTCCACTGTATACTTTTTTGTCCTTATAATTCTAGGTCTTATGGTAGCATTATGCACAGTTAACACTTTTTTTCTGTTTCCTTGATACCACATTCATGTAATATTTTTCTTATTTTTCCAGCTGCTCTATTTCACTCTGCTTAGTTGTTTTCCCTTCCTTTTACCTGATCCTAAATGTTGAGTTCCTCATGTCTTTGGTTATGGTTTCTTTTCTCACTCTGTTCTTTCTCTCCAGATAATCTGACTCATTCTCACATCTTCCAATACCTTCTACATGCCAGTGACTTTTAGTTTTGTATCTTAGCCCAGATGTCTCTCTCAAGTTTTCAACCCATGTATCCATCTGTTTGGATGGATACATGGATGAATCATAAGGCATCTTAAACTTAGCATGTTTAAAACTGAATTCTTGATAATTTTCCTTCCCCAAAGTCTGTTCTTGTTTTCAACATCTCGGTAAATGGTATCACCATCCACTCAAGATACACGCCATCTTGATCTGTGTGTTTTCCTTACTCCTCTCTTCCAGTTCATCACTCTCAGTTCTATTGCCAAAATATTTCTCAAATTTATTTACTTCTCTCTGTCTCTAATGCCAACATACCTTAATCAAAGCCAGCATTGTCTTTTTTCTAGACTACCACAATTTCTTCCTGGACTTCCTAATTTTATTTCTGCTACCTCCACAGCCTCTAAGAAATGTAACTTGAATCATTGCCACACTTTCTCTAGGTTTCCATTGCTCTTAGATGAAATTATAAAATTCCTAACATAGTCTAAAAGGCTGTGCCAGAAATGGCCACTGCACACTTCTCTAATCACATATTTTTCTAATTCTCTCCTCATTGCTATGCTACGGTCAGACTGGCTTCTTTTCTTTGCACTTTCCTGTTCTTGAGCCTTCATATATGTTGTTCTCTCTGCCTGTAATGTCCTTTGCTCTAGTTTCTGCTACACATGTAGTCCTTTTAAAATTTTACTTTCTCAGAGAGGCCTTTCCTGGCCATCCTCAGTTTAAATTAGGTACCAGCACTCTCCTCATCCCCCCCAAGATTCCCAGATATGAGTTAATATGTGTGTTAAAATGTGAACTTGACAGATGGTTTTTTCACAAGGATACCAATAAATATTTTAAGGAATATAAAAAGTCTCTATACTTGATTGTTAGGGGTGGCACTGTTGGTATATTCCCTGCTGAAAATCATTTAGGCATTCAGAATTCAAACCCTTCTATTGAAATACTTCTCTAACTACCATGAAGGGCTAATGAGATGATTATAGTGCCAATCTGTGGGAAAATAATACATGTTTATTAGTTTTTAATTCTTATCTACAGTATTGAGGAGGACTGTTCAAACTCGTCCTGCTCCACGAATTCCTCCAACTGTGGAAATAATTGAGAAGGAACAAAATTGGGAAAAGAAGACCTTACCTATTGATACAGACATTCAGAGTTCAAATGAAGAGAGTCATCTTTTCACTCAGAGGTGGAGGGTCTCTCACATGGGAGAAGATTTGGAGAACAAAACTCAGGCTCCTGTTGTTAACCTCTCACAGCCCCTGTGCAATTCCCATTCCAGCACTCAGCAATCGAGAAACCCTGCGTTCTCAGACGAGCCTCCAGTACTGGAGCAACAGCTTAGAACAAATGAGACGTTAATACAAAGAAAGGACATAATGGCACGAATTGCTGAGTTGACACTGCAGAATTCAGCTATCAAGGCACATCTGAATAATATTATTGGGCCAGGGGGAGAGCAAGGGGATGGACTCCGGGAGCCTAACAAACAGGAAAGCTCGAGTGACGTGACTGCTGTGAGTACCATTTAAGGACTGGCTAGGGACATACAGGAATTTAGGTAGGGTTTAAGCTTGGGCATCAGAAGAGACTTTTCAGAAGTGAACCTAAATAGCTTTGAGGCTGCCAGTAGATGATTTATGCTTTGGCCTGTTCTTATCACACAATAGGTGTAAGTTATTTATCAGTGTAGATTGCACATACAATAAAAGAAGGCAACATAAAAAATATGTAAATGGGGAAAATAGGACAAAATGTGTAGGAAAGGTGAGATTAAGCTAGGAATTAAGTTTTAAGTATAAGACATAGCATTAATAACACTTAAAAGTTTGCCACACAACTACATTTTAGTTGAAAGTGTTTTTACTCTTAAAGTGGCTCATAAAAGAATATTGGCCCTCAGCTTATAAGAATTTGATTTTTCAGGACACAGACTGTGTTTTTATAAAGAAATGATATTTTAAAGGATTATTAAAGTCAGACTTTTAATGTTTGTCTGAATTATCTGGGGATCTTGCTAAAATGTGGTTTCTGATTGAGTAGGTCTGGGATAGGACCTATGCATTTCTTATAAGTTCCCAAATTATGCCAATGCTACTATCTGAGGACCACACTTTGAGTAGCAAAGCTCTGCATATCATAGTGCTGGAGTTTTGTAAGTTAAGTAAACTTTGTAGGCTAAGCTGGTAACTTAAACCTTCATTTCATTGTTTGTAGGGGAGATAAGGACTTCTAAGTTCAAACTAGGGAATGTTTATAACACACCTCCTCATGCTGGTCTCAATTATGGGAGATACTTCCTTTTACCCCTTCTTGAGCCAAGATAGCTCCTGTCAGGGTTCTGATGGGGGACTGTACAGTGTTTTAGCAGTGGGAAGCTGCTGGGAAGCTTCACCATGGATTAGGGGCTCCTGAGGCATCTGATCCATAAGGGCTTTAACAGCAGTGGATTGAGAGCTTTGGTGAGAAAGGTTAGGGTGAGTCGGGAGTAAGGGCCATCCCTGCAAGCTCTGGCTCATGAGGAATAAGGACAGTATGAGTATTGGAACACAGAAGTAGTAGTCAGAAGGGACTGGCGGAAGAGGAGCCAGAAAGGAGTATTGGTAGTAGGCAGCAGCCATTGGCACAGGTATATGTAAGTAAATACAAACTGCCTCAATTTTGAGTCATTGAGAGGCATTTCAATGTTTGCAGTTTTTTTTTAGAGTTGTTAATATTTTGCTTTATTATACCATCTTTTTTCCCAAGATTTTGAGAATAAGTTATAATGCTCCTTTATAAGATATAGTGCTCCTTTACCCCTTACCTAAAAAGAAAAACAATGATCTTCATAACTACAATACAATTATCACAACAAAAATTGAACATTGATACAATATTATTTAATTTACAGAACTTGTTCCAATTTTATTGTTTTCCCAATAATGTGCAAGGTCACACATTACATATAGTTTTCATGTCTCTTTTATCTCCTTTAATCTGGAATTGTTCCTCCACTTTCCTTTATCTTTCATGACATTGACATGTTTGAAGAGTATAGTGCTTCTTTTCTGTAGAGTGTCCTTTAGTTCGATTTGTCTGCAGTTCATGTGATTAAATTTGGATTAGACAGTGTTGTCAGGATTACTACACGTGATGATATATCCTTTGTGCATCACATCAGGAAGCACATGATATCAGTTTTCTTATTGGTAATAAGGTGGTATTCTTTTTGTTTGACTATAAAGTTATAATTTTTCTTTTTAAATTAATAAGTACTTTTAAATATTTTAAAACTATGTAAATATCCTATTCCTTATCAAACTTTCAACTTTCACTTACTAGTTTTGGTATTTTATCATATATATTGAGTTTTTTTTTTTCATTAACAGACTTTATTTTTAGAGTGGCTTTAGGTTTACAGAAAAATTGAGGAGAAACTAGAAAGAGTTCCCATAAACTCACTTTCCCTACTCCCCCACCCCCTCACCAGGAATACAGTTTCTCCTGTGATTAACATACTAGAAAGGACAATCTAATATTGCTGTCCTTACCACACGCTTTTGTTTTAATTGGAAATACAAAATGATCTTTAATTCATAGTTTTGCTTTTTTTTTGTTTACTGATAGGCATAACCTATAAATGAGTAATTTCTACTAGAGGTTATTTTTTCCCAAAGGGACATATTTAACTAAATGAAATAATTAGGAATGACACAAGTACATTTCCTTTGGGAATTTTCACGTTAAACTTGTTGTATTCCTTGGGTGGCTGTTTTGTGCTCTACCTCTCATATTCCTTTCCAATCACCACCTCTTGTTGAATCAGATATCTTAGGCCAAAAGTGGCCTGGGGAGGCTGCCACATGATGAGAAGAAGTAACAGTGTTCCCAGAATCTTTGCCAAATAACTCATGGTGCATGTTGAAGATTATAATTATAGAAGCATCTGTTTCAAATATAGCAGATCCTCTTTTGTAATCTGTCAAATACCTGATGTGTCATTGATAGGTGGCATTTACTTAGAGACCAGATCACTAGGAGTAGTCCTTTTGCTTGTGTGATCTTTTGTGGAGCTTAGCAACGCGAAGAGATACAGGAAAGCTTTGTCCCATAGACTGTGTGCTTAGACAAAGGGACTAGACGACTTATGTAGCACCAGTAGGAGAAGGATTGGTATCCTTTTACTTGAGCCCTAATTTTTTAGTTAAATGATTTGTAAATTCTATTGCTTGTAAATTCTGTTCACATTTGTATATAGCAAGGGCTGTGAAGGCTAACTTGCTGGCACTTAGTAGAAAAGTCAAAATTGTGCACAGTTTTTTTCAATATTGAATTTTTACCCCTTTTCCACCCAAAGACTTTTCCAGTAGCACAATCTCTACCGCCAAGTAGTATGGAGGAACGGATTGCAGAATTGCATCGGCAGAGTATGGAGGCTCGTGGAAAACTACTGCAGTTGATAGAGCAGCAGAAACTTGTTGGTTTGAATCTTTCTCCGCCAGTGTCACCTATTCAGTCACCTCTCAGAGCATGGACCGGTTGGTCACAAATTCATGATTTAAAAGCTAGAAATATGAAGATTTTCACTTTCTCAATTTTGCAAGTTCATATTGAGCTGAAAGAAATCTCAGAGCGTGTATTTCAGTGCCTTCTATTCTTCACGGGAAGAAATAGGCCTAAGTCACAGAATAAGTGACAGAAATTAGACTAGAAGGCAGGTTTTCTGATTCTTTCTATCCCACGGTGCCTAGTTAATCTTTGGTGTCTGATTCCTAAGTTGTCCTACCTCTAAATGGGATTCATTACAGCATATGATTCACTTAGGACATACGCTACAGCTGATTATAAAATACAAGCATCAAAATGATGTTTAAGAATTTCATAGGGAACAATTCATGTTATTCTGTTAAAACCATTAAAACATTTTCATTTGTTAATTAAATCTTCTATTCTTTTGTTACATTTAGGAATGTGAAAAGCTAGAGGCGATTCTATTTTTTTATTTTTTATTTTTCGTAGAGACAGAGTCTCACCATGTTGCCCAGGCTGGTCTTGAATTCTTGGCTTCAAGCAATACTCCTGCCTTGGCTTCCCAAAGTGCTGGGATTATAGTTGTGAGCCATCATGCCTGGCAAGGGGATTCTAAATAATAGAATAGTAACTGAAAAATTAGTTGTCATGGTATTCACATTCAAAAAGATACTGATGAAACAAAGTATATATCAAGTTGCTTTTTAGCCAGAAATTAAATTAAGACCCTCAGGGCTGATATTATACTTATTTGATAAATAAGTAAACTGAGGCACAAACAGGTTAAGTGATTTATCTGACGTTCCCAAGCAAATTGTGGATTTGCAATAGTCTTCTTTCCCTTCCAGTGGTTATATCACTAAGTTATTCTTTTTATAAGTAAAATTCTTGGTTTCACAGGAAGCTCCATGGACTATAAAAATAAAAATAAAAATAACCCATATGCCACGAAAAACCTCTTTTGTTTTCTAGGGTTACTGAGGAATATTTTATAAAACTAAATAGGATTTTATTACCTTGTAAAGCCTGGAAATCACTGTTTTTAAGGAGTGATTCACAGGAACCTCTGTGAAACTACCTGGGATAGACATAAAGTCTTTCATTAGTAAATATTTAGTAAATATATGTTGATTAATTACCTACTTCTGAAATATGGAAAATATACATAATCATACTGGCTATCGGCCATATGGAGCTCTTCAGCCAGCTTTCCCCTCCTGCTTTAATGTCTTCAGTAACAGTCATAGTGTAATAGATTTAAACAATTTAAAGTTTTGCTGAACGGCTTCAGAAATTTTCTTTTTCCTTTTTTTTCCCTTTTTTGGAGAACTTTAGATAAGCAGTTTTTTACAAAGTTCTGAAGTTCTTTAGGGCTAGCTCTTAATTTCTGTTTTTCGCTTCCAGATCTGACATGATCCCACTTTTCTGAAGATTCTGGCTCGCTATGAACTGGCATGCCACTGAATTGACACTAGTAACTAAAGTTTCTTGTCTCACAGTTCATTTTTAAAAAAATCTTTCAAGTGTATCTGTGGGCTATAATGATAAAAATATGGAAAGAACCCCTAAATTTGTAATGTTCAATTTGTAGTAAGATAGGGGTCAAGTGAAATTTTTATTTCATTGAAAGGTAATGGAACTAATGTTTATGTTTTAGAAGAAGGAAAGAGGACAATCGAGGTATCTATTCCAGCAGCAGAAGCACCAGAGAGCTCAAAATGTAGTACCGTCTCTCCTGTGAGTGGGATAAATACAAGAAGGTAAGGTTACAGTGTGACTATTTAGTTAAAAAAAAAAATCAAGAATGTGGTATATATTTTATTCTCTTTGTGAAAAAAGGAAGTGCATAATATCTGACTTAGGTTCAGACAGACTCATCAAGAGAAAATAATCAGAGAAGAGAATTTAGGGGGAAAAAGAAGAGTGAGGAATAAGCTCTAACTAAGTAGAAAAGTATGGGTTAGCTACTAAAAACAAACAAAAACATGATAACAAAACAAAAATATGATAACATATATGTAGAGTATTTATGAATTACAAAATTTGGAGGTAATATTTGACAGGGCAGGTGAATTGACCAGAGGTATTTTTCTCCTTTATAATAAGTGAAACCAAAGCTTATATAGCTAATTGGATGATTTGCCCGGATGAGTCACATGGTTGGTAAGCAGTGACACCATGGACATACCTGGCCCTTCTGTCTCCAGTCTGCATCCTTACTGTTGTACTGTGCTGCTCCAGGTCTTGTTAATTCTTCTACTGCTTTGACCTTCTTCCCCACTCCTGCACATCCATTTTTCCCTTTATTGGTAAAAACTTACCTGTATTGCAATGGCGGATACATGCCATTATACATTCGTCAAAATCCATAGAATGTGTAACACAAAGTGAACCCTGATGTGAACTATGGACTTCAGTTAATTACAATATGTCAGTATTAGGGCATCAGTTTGCCACACTAATGCAAAGTGTTAATAATAGGGGAAACTGTGTGTGGAGGTGGGGGTGAGGGGAAATATGGGAACTCCGTTCTTTCCATTCTTCTTTTGTAAACCTAAAACTGCTCTAAAAATAAATTCGATTAATTGAAAAATAACTTCTAGGTTGGTGAAAATATGTTACAAATAAGTTACCTCATTTGGACCTAAGTCAGCCGTTCATTTCCAAAGCTCTTGTCAGTATTTGAATTGTCAGTTGTTTGCATAATCTTCGAAGGTTAATAATGATAGCTCATTCTCTCATTTTCTTTTATTTCTCATAAATAGATCTTCAGGGGCTACTAGCAATCCTTATTCTCCATTAAATGCCACCTCAGGCAGTGGGCGATTCACACCTCTTAATCCAAGAGCAAAGGTACAGGATAAAATGTAATTGTAAAATGTGTATAAGGGTCAGGATGGCAAGGATGGAAGGTGACTGATTTAATGATTTTCATTCTTAGTTATTATTTCTGTTATTCTAAAGATGATATAAAGTTCTTTTTGTTTTGGTTGCCCTTTTTTTTTTTTTTTTTTTTTTTGAGATAGGGTCTCGCTCTGTCGCCCAGGCTGGAATGCACTGGTGCAATCATAGCTCACTGTGACTTTGAACTCCTGGACTCAAGTGATCCTCCTGCCTCAGCCTCCCAAGTAGCTGGGACTACAGGCATGCGCCGTCATGCCTGGCTAATTTTTTTAAACAATTTTTGTAGAGATAGGCTCTCACTATGTTGCCCAGGTTGGTCTCAAACTCCTGGCCTCAAGGGATCCTCCTGCCTTGGCCTCCCAAAGTTCTGGAATTATAGGCATGAGCCACCACACCTGGCCAATATAAAATTCTTTAAAAAGTACTAATTCACTTTCATTAGAAAAAATAAGACATATGCCTCTTTTGTTCTATGGTAACTAAGGAATAAGGTAAAATTTGATAGGATATTCAACAGTCCTTAAAGACTGGAAATTACTGGCATCAGGCAGAGATTCCCAAATACTGTGGCAAGACACACAGGTTTGCCTTGTATGGGTTGTAGGTGTCCTGAGATGTTGGTTCCCTCAGTCCTTGCTGTGACTGTGTGGGGTCTGGGATAGCCAGAGCCCTGGGACATTCACTATTCACTTTTCTTGTCACTTTATCCTAGGGTGCCATACCTCAGCGTGCCACTGGTTAGACAGGTTATGGCACAAAGGGTAAATAAATATCTTGTGTTCTCCATGTGTTTTGATATGTGTAAAAGCTAAGCATTTCATAATGTATCCAAAATTTTTGCAGAAGGCATTTTTCTGTGTTGTTCATGTAGCAAAATATAGTTAGTTCCTTTGAGTGTTTGGTCATAATAAATTGTGAGGATATCTTTAAAATTATAAAAATTATTTGCAGACTTGAGCCAACAACTATCTGATTTGGGGAGAATCTGTGCTATTCTTTGTTTAGTTTATGTGCTGCCGAAGCAAGCACTCTTTGCTGTTCTTATTACTAACTTCAGTAATTAGACCAAAGACTGGGTGCCTATATAGCCCAAATTAATTGATAGGCATAGATACCCCAATTGCCTAGCACTAGAAGATTTGTCCTTTGCTACTTCTTATATTCTAAAAAAGCTTTAAAGTAAGCTATTTTATATAATTTACCCTTAGTTCCTGGAATTTAGTAACATTTATTAAGATCAAATAACTTTATTGTTTTTAAAAGTTGTACCTGTGATTTGTATAAAACACTGGATATATCCTTTTTAAAAACATTAAGACTCTTAAGTCAACAAGGGGATCTGTTGGTCAGGTAATCAGTTATTTGGTAATATCTGTTAGAGCATAAACCTTGGTGGTAGCAATTTAATTTCTACTACCGTTCGGTGGCACAGGATGAGTGTTGTATGTACTTGGTCTAAATGATCTGCAAATCTTGAGTGGTCTCATGTTTCCGATTACCTTATAAATTCTTTCCGTATCTTTGTTCAACAGATTGAGAAACAAAACGAAGAAGGCTGGTTTGCTCTTTCTACTCATGTGTCATAAGTGAAATTGAGTTTTACAGAGTTTGTTATCAGTAATTTATTCTTGGCTTTCCCCTTCCCTTTCCCTGCTCCTTTTAAGTTTTTACATCCTTCTTTCAAATAAAACCTCCAAAAATCCTGCAAATTAGTGCTAATAGAACACAGAAAAAAAGCTATTTCTTTTAATTTTTGACCTTTTCAAATATGTTTTCAACAGCCAACCAACCCACAACTCTTTGTGAATAAAATTTTGACTATAAAGAAATTAAAGTTTTATATTCTAATAATTTCTTAAGTGTTTTAGGGTTTTTTCTTGAGTAATACATTTTTACTTTTATCATCTTTATTCAGTTTTTTTGACCTAGTATATCTTAAATATTGATCCATTTCAGTTTTTTTCTCAGAAGAACTAATTTGCTTTGCATGTAACTTACAATAAAATGCCTCTGTGTGATTAGAGTCTGGCTTTCAGAAAAATGTAACACCTACTTTTGGTTTCTTTTTTGATGAGAATCACTGCTGTCCATCACTTTTTCCATCAAGTAGAATATACAGCCTTAAAAAATAGGCCTGGGGAATGTTTGTTTATATTTGCTTAAGCAGGTAAGAGTGGTTGTGTATCTTGTAAAATTCTTGTGTATTTTTAAATGTGAAAATGTCATCAATACTACTAAGGTACATCAAATAAATAATGATAATAGAGCTTAAATGTCTAAATGCAGCAATATTGATTTAATGGCATATTTGCTACTTCAAACAATTAAATAGAAAAAATTGCTATCAATTTTCCCAGCCCTGAATTTAAGGAGATCATTCAGGATAGATTTTTCTTCAAAGCACCTGTTTAGTTTTCAGAGGTTGCTTTCTATTTTAAGCTTGTTTTTTGAATGATCTCTGTCCCTTGGTTCCATGATAGGAATTCTCAAGCTGAGTGAGGTGGGAGTGGGGTGGACAGAACATTGAAACTGCTTGGGAAACTTTTCCTCTGTAGCTGTAAATTACTGTTCTAGGAAGTGTTCTGTGCAACTTTCACTTGGGACTTTTCATTTTTGTTGTGGCAAAAATAAAATTATTTTCTTCTATTATCACTGATTTTATTTATGTGAATTCATCTGTATTCATTTGCATTATTGCAGTTTCTTTCATCTGTATTGCACTCTTGAAAGTTGGTATTCAATAAATACTATCCCTATTTGGGATATAAGCCATTTTAGTGTTATTCCTTATATTATTGAAATGTCAAGTTTTCTCTTGGTTCGTGAGTGCATTCTATTTGTGTGCATTTTCCTTATTGTTCTCCAACTGATTGACTCTTTATCATTTTCCCCTATGTTCCTTTAAATCTTAAAAGCCATAATTCTCAACTTGGGGAGCAGTAAAAAATACCAGATGACTACTTGGGGGCTGAGCCATGGGCATGGTATTTTAAAAAGCTGCTCAACGTGATTCAAATGTGCAGCCAGAGCTGAGAACTATTGCAAATGACTTTTTTATTACTAGCACCCTGGCGATCTGCAGGACTGACGTTTAAGTGTCCATGCTGTTAACGTTAGTTTTAGCTAATAAAATATAAAATACACTCATAACTTTGTCTCAAGCAGTACAAAAACAGTCCATGTAACCAAGACATTTGTACCCCCATAATATTGTGGAATAAAAAAATAAATAAATATTTTGAGTTAACAACAACAACAACAACAACAACAACAAAAAAGTAGATTGAAAAAACCCCAAGAATAATAGATGAAGAAAAAAGAGCCTTTTCTTTCTTAGGCCCTCTGAAGTAGTGCTTCTCAATTTTGGCTGCCATTAGAGTCATATGGGAACATTTTAAAATTCCCAGTGCCCAGGTCTCACACCAGACCAATTAAATTAGTATCTCTTTGGGCAGGGCACAAACATCAGCATTTTTAAAAGTCTCCTCAGATGGTTCTAGTGTGCAGCCAAACTTGGGAGACATTATAAAGGTATTTATCATTCCAAATCATAAATTGGTGCACATTTGATTTTAAATAACAATTAAAATACCTTCGGGCCTATTTATTAACCTTTAGACCCTTCTATGAATGGGTCTCATAGTATGGACCCTGACCAACAGCATCAGCATAACCTGGGGTAGTTGTCAGAAATGAAAATTCTTGGGGCCTATCCCAGACCTATTGAATCAGAAATTTTGGTGTCTGCTTTAATAAGCCATTCAGGTGATTCCGATGCATGCTATTGATTTATAGCATTGCACATGGGTGAACTCTATTATATTTGATTGTGATGTAATACATTTGTATTTACTTTTAACAACTCAAACTGAGATTACTTGTGTTTAGATTCAAATATTTAGATATCATATGACTTCTCCAATATGCCCCAGAAAGCTGCTAACAACTTGTTAAACTTGAAATTTGTGGTTTTCCAAATTACAGCTTGGGAGAGAAATTAAATTGATAATTAAATCCACAGTGATGATATAATTTTTAATCATTCCTATGCCATACAACAAAATCATTTGGGTTAGCAGAATTTAATAATAATTTGACTGTTTACTAAGTGCCAGGCACTGTTCTAGCCACTTTACGTGTTTCATGACACCTTAAGAGGTAGGTACTATTATCCTAATTTTACAGATGAAGAAACTGAGGTACAACGAGGTATGTACTTTCTTAAGATATACACTAGGGAGCGGTAGCACTAGAATGGGAACATAGGCGGTATTTCTCCAAAGCTTATGCTATACTGCCTCTTGATGCAGAGTAAACATATTTTATAGTGTGTGTAGTATGGAGGCAGCATAATAATAATAATAGCTGTGTCTTATCGAGCCATTATTGTGGCAGGCACTGTGCTAAACTGCAGTGTCACCATTATCTCATTTAAATCTTATGGCAGCCCTGTGAATTAGAGGTGTTTAAATGCTTCCTCCTCCCCCAATACTTTTACATGTGAGGAAACTGAGCCCTAGAGGTGAAGTTAAGTTGCCCAATGTCAGAGTACTTGTAAGAGGAAGCCCTTTCTTGTAATTATTGGACTTTTCCTAATTTATCAGAACTAACTGATGTCGCACAGTGGTTAAGTGTGCAAATATTGCAACCAGAAAGCTTGCATTCAAATGCCATCTCTGCCACTGGGGCTGTGCATCTTGGGCAAATTAATCTCATCTTTTCCATTGAAAGTCACAGATAATAATATATTTTCCTTAGAGGCTTGTGAGGATTAAGTGAGGTAAATATATGTAAATGTGCTAAGAACAGGGCCTGATTCACAATAAGCATTCTAATGATGACTGCCAAATTTTTGTGTACAAATAAGTACACTATTTCCTGTGTGTTTCCATTTTTTTAGACATTGTATAGTGAATTTATTATATTTTTTCAGATTAACCATTAGACACAGTGATTTAAATTTAGAGGTATTTCACCTGAAAAGATGGTTGGAGGTTGAGAGAAAACATATTGAGCATATGATTTGAAAATGTAACTAACATGCTGTTTAAAAATAAGTTTACTCTGTTTTCCAACTTTTCAGACACTTGGACATATCACTTAATAATTAATAGCAAGGATAATGGTCTATTTTTTTTTTTTTAGCCCTGGAGAATCGTGGACTAATAAGGACTTTTCAATATTGCCAACAAATGCATGGTATAAAGGTTTTGAAAAACTTGTAAAACATGGAAACCAATAAAGACAAATTGTATTACGGTTATTTTTTTCTTATCAATTTTATTGAGAAATAGTTTATATACAATAAACTACATCCATTTAAAGAGAACAATTTATTGGCTTTTGTATATCCTCATGAAACTACCATTAAGACACACCATTTGTCTCCTTTCTAAAGGATTCCTTGTGTCTCTTTACAGTGCGTCCCTCCCTTTGCCCAAGCCCAAGGCAACCATTAATCTGCTTTTTGTCACTATAGTTTTGTTTGCATTTTATTTAAATGGAATTACGCACTATGTACTATTTTGTATCTGGCTTCAATTACTCATCATAATTGAAATTTAACCACGTTGTGTGTATTAGTTTCTTCCTTTTTACCTCTGATTAGTATTCCAGTGTATGGATGTTTATCCATTTGCTTGTCAATGGTCATTTGTCTTATTTTCGGTTTTTGGCCATTGTGAATAAAGCTGCAATGAATATTTATGTACAAGTCTCTATGTGGACATATGTTTTTGTTTTTCTTCAGTAAGTACTTTGGACATGGAATAGCTTGGTATATGTTTAACATTTAAAGAGACTGACAAACGATTTTCCTAAGTGTTTGTGCCTTTTTAACATTCCCAACAGCAGCGTATGAAAGTTCCAGTTGCTCCATATCCTTCCACATTTGGTGTTGGCAGTCTTTTTAATTTTACCCATTCTGGTGGATGTGGAGCGAAGTGTATTGTGGTTGGTATCTCCCTGATGACTACTGTTAAGCATCTTTCCATGTGCTTGTTGACCATTCATATGTCTGATTTGGTGAAATATTCAAATCATTTGCCCATTTAAAGAAATTGGGTTAGTTTTTTCTTATTGAATTATAAGCGTTCTTTATATATTTTGGATACAAAGTCCTTTGTAACATTATTGCGATGTTGTAGCCTTCTTAAAACTATTTTTTAAGTAATAACGTTAGCTTGTGCACTTAAAAATCAGTATGAGCACTGTACTACAGAGAAGATGAAGAACTGCTAAACCTAGACATCTGTCAAGCTAGTCCTATACTTCGTGTGCGACCAGCATCCTGCGACCAAGGAGCCCTCGACATAAAACGTTATTTACTCTTAAAAGCCAACAGGAATACTATAGCTTGAAAAACAAAAGACCCGCGATGTATCTTTGCTGTCGATGCTGCCGGCCAGCTGCCTATCATTTCCTAGGACTCCTCTAAAGTTCCAAGTTAAAACACCAACACGGGACCGCTGCAATCAAGGCCTCTTGAGCCATTGTGGAATATTGGGCATGTATCTTCCAAAGTATTCAAAAGTCATTTAATTATCAACATGACATCCTTTAGGGGATAATAAACTGGCCGAATGCTCGGCTTTTCCGTTCGACTCTGAGCCTGTGTCCTGAGGTGGAATAGCTCCGCCCGGGACCGCGGACCCGACTGGCTTTCCGCCCCGAAAGCCTGGCGCCGGCTGCGCATGCGCCTCACGTCCCCGCGTCTCCGCCCGCGGGGCGGCGGTGGCGGTGCCGTGGTAACCGCAGTAAACCGAGGCCTTTGGGCCCAGGCTGTGTGACTAGAAGGGAGCGGCGGCGGTCTGTGCCTTGGGTAAGTTTGGACCCCAGCAGCCGGGAGTTCCCGCAACCTCCCCCTTCAATCCGTTAGCTGTAAACTCCCTTAGACTGACCCAGTGTTCTCCGGGCTTTGCTGAAACACGTTCCTTCGCCCTCCAAACATTTGAAGGGACGAGCATTCGCAGGCATGGAGGTAGGCGCTGTGTGCGCGCAGTTCCTGCCTGCAGGGCGCTCACACTCTGGCCCCGGCAGAAGACAGCCAGGCGGCAGGGGTGCGAGTTGTGCCCGACTAAGCCAGAAGGAGCAGCGAATTTGGTGGGAAAGTGCCCAGGCTCTGGGCTCAAGGAAGACGCCTGTCCCACACTTAGCTGTGTGACACTTGGCAAGTTCACCCCTCTGCGCTTCCGTGTCCTCATTTCTAAAAAGGAAGGTGAAAATGCTTACCTCATGGAGTTCTTGTTATAATTAAATAGGATAATGCAGGTAAAGTGCTTACTTAGCACATGCATGGCACAATGTAGGTGCCCAATAAATATTTGTCTAATGAATAAGCAAAGACATAGTAGCATACAAATGTGCTACTCAGTGTGTCCAGTCAATCGTGAGTTGTTCAGGGTCCCTACTGACAAAAACTTTTGAGAGGTGAAGGGGCTAAGGAGGAACTAGGGAGAGAGAGCGACAAGAGCTGAGCTGCAGTGAGTTACAGACCATGTGAGGAAGGACCTTGCCATGCACCAAGGACTCGGAGTTATTTGATGGCCATAAGGAGCCATTAAAGGTTTTCAACAAGAAGAGTGGCACGTGGAAAGCTGTGTTTTGGAAATGACCTTAGTAACAGGACTTGGAAGTCATCGCATGAGTTAGGTAAGAGGGTAGGTTCAAAGAGTAACTGCTCTGCTTCCTCATCTGTAAAATAATAATAAAAATAGTACCTACCTCATGTGGTCGTTTTGAGAGATACAGGAGATAATGTGTAGAAGTGTGCTTGACATATATTAAATATTTTTTAAAAACAAGCTATTATTATTCTTTCCATGGTTGTCTTTTGCATTGCAAAGTAAAAACTGAGAATCTGTCGGGCAGATGGGAGGGGGAGGAGGGGATGGGTGTATTCACACCTAACAGGTGCGGTGCGCACCATTTGGGCGACGGACACGCTTGAAGCTCTGACTTGGGTGGGGCAAAGGCAATATATGTAGCCTAAACATTTGTACCCCTAATATGCTGAAATAAAAATAAAAATAAAAACTGAGAGTCTGTTCTTACTTTGAATCTTAACATGACCAGCTCTGGCACACTGGTGGGATTGAGTGTGTGAGCTTGTGAGAGTGAGGACCAGACCCTGGACTCTGGTGAATGAACCAGAGTAGTGCTCCTTGGGGAGCAGTCTGTCTGGCTTCCAGCCGGCCGCCTTCTAGCAACATACTCCTCTGTATCAATGGGTGCTGTTATTTTCTTTTTTTTTCTTTACTCTTCCTTAGGGTTCACTCTATCAACCTAAATAACAAATAGAGAAAGGCTCTCTAAAAGAAAAAAATGATGTTTATGCAGGAGTAGGGCACTGCAATGCGAATATACATGCCATGGTAAACTGTGTGCGTGTTCAGGGAGGTAAAGGAAGGCAAAGGCTTTTCAAGGAAAAATGAAGACTGCATAATTGTTTTGAGATAATTATCCCTGGCAACAAAAATCAGCAACAAGGGTGATGCCTGTCCAAGGTTGGTCAGGCAGTTCTGGGCAATTCTGCTCCTTGTAGAAGTATTTTTTTGTATAAGTTTGTGATGGCCTTTGTACAAGACTGTGTTTTTTGCAGTCTTTTGGCATAGTATTGTTATCAGGCATACACAAGCATGAGAACCCTCTCTTCATAGCCTTCCTCTGCTCTGTTTGTCAGGGTTCTTTTTTAACACCAGTGACTCCATTCTGATTCTGATAACTTTCACAACTCAAAACTGGACAGTTCTAATGAGTTGGTTAAAAGAATTGGCTATAGGCTGGACCAAAAAGGCTGAATCTAATGAAAGGAGATTTATGATAGTTCTGCAAATAGATTCTCAAATCTAGCTAGTTGAGTTGTTAAGATAGGACACAATTCAGAACATATAAATAAGGTTAAGTCATTCTAGTTGGTTACAGATTGATTGTGATGAGTTGGTATATGATAAACCTGTCTGCCCCTGCCCAAGATAATGCAATCTTAGACTGTCTTAAAGAAACAAAGTGAATGTCCCCAGCAGGTGAAGTGATAGTTCCTCTCTGCTAGAAAGTGTCCAGATCCTACAAAGAAGGTACGAAATTGGATGGGATATATGACGCAATTGGGAATATGAATAAATTGGGGATTTACTTCTTTAGCTGTCAGGGTGGTGAAAAAAGCTGGAAACATGTCATTGAGGAATAATTGAAAGAGTTGGGATCCTTTCACTGGGAAAAGAGAACTGGGCAGAAATGAAAGCCAGCTATAGTTATTCGAATGGTTGTAAGTTTGTTCCGAAGGCCAAATGGATCCAAGTTGCAAGGAGGCAGATTTCAGATTAATATAAAACGTACTAAGAACTAGAGCTGAGCATTAACAGAATATGCTCACCTTCTCACTTGAAATATTTAAATTGAAGCTGATTGACCATCTCTTGAAGTGCTCCTTCATTTGTTCATTTTTTCAGGAATATATTAATACCTTCATCTCTTCACCCATTTTACATATTGAATGCCTGTATCTACCATTCTTAGAACTTTACTGTGTTGAATCACCACTGACATCTCAGGACAACCTTATGCAATGAGGTACTGAATTTTAAAGATGGGAATACTGAGGCACACAGAGGTTAAATACTTGGTTAACACCTCACAGCCAAGAAGAGGATGAGCCAAGATTTAAACCAGTCAGACTGACTCTGTAGCCAATGCTCTTAGCCCTGGCCAACACACTAGATACTTTTCTGACAGGGCTGGGCTAGATATTGTGGATGTGTTAATATGACCTGTGTGGGGTAGGAGGTTTGGCTGGATAAGACCTCTTTCAACGCTGAAGATTGCATGATCATATTTATTGAGTCCCACGTGTATAAAAGAAAATATCTAGTAATAGTAAGAACAACTACCATTTCTGAGTGCCTGCTAGGTGTTTTATATCAACGCATGGTTCTTAACCCTGGTTCTTATGCCTGGTTGCACAAAAGAATCACCTGGGAAGTGAGGCCCTAATTATTAATGGTATGTTTTGAAAAGTTTTCCAAGTGATTCTAAAGTACGGTCAGAGTTGAGAACTATGGATATAAAAGATACCATGGAATATTTGTATCAACTCTGCCAGACCGCTTTCTCTCTTCCACTTTACATATAAAAGGACTAAGAGGTCAAGAAACTTGTTTCTTGGCCAAGCTGCGATGTGAACCCAAGTCTCTCTGGCTCCAAAGCCTCCCCAGGCTACAATACAACTTCCTGATCCCTTTGTTCTAAAAAATAAAAACAAACAAAAAAAACCTCCTTATTCCATCTCACCAGTTATACTGCTATTTTCTAGAAGATCAGGAGCCTCTCCTACCTGAGCTGCTCAACTGCTTTTTATAGGTTCTTCAGTCACCTTTTATGACCCCGAAAAGCTAAGAATAGACCTCAGTATTTATTGTCAATATTGCTACTTCAGATCACTGGGCAAATTCCTTGGGTTCTAGTACTTTCTCTAATGCTGTACACAATGTGACTTTAATTGGGTTTGTGATATTAAAATTTATTGCATGGTAATATTAGCCATTTGAGGAATATATATGTTTATAATAGCACAGAATAAAGTGTTGTGCTTTTATCTTGACACCTACTTACCTTTTGTAATAGTTCAACTCCTTTGTTTACAGTGTTTCAGTTACCAGAAGGTTTTTTTTTTATCCACCCTATGATTATCTTATGAATACATTCATTAGGTCTTATGGGCTCTTTTTATTAGAATCTATATTCAGTTAACATTTGGTTATAATATGTTAAAAATAAATGTATTTAGAAAAAATACTAAAAGGTAGAAAGTGATCTCATGAAGTTTATGATTGACAGGAAGCAGGAAAGAAAACTATGAGATTCAAATCATTGAGAGGAACTTGACCTGTCATTCTTAGCTTTAAAGGGGGCCGTGAGCCAAGAAATGCGATGGCCTGTGGAAGCTTAAAACTACTCTTGGATGACAGACAGCAAGAAAACAGGAACCACAGTCCCACAACCACATGGAACTGAATTTTGCCAGCAGCCTAAATGAGCCCAGAAATTACTTCTTCCTCTCCTTATCCACTTTTGGTGCTTCCCGTTGCTTTCCTGGTGAATCTTGGCATTCTCTCCTGGATAATCTATTCGAAATGTGAAAAAAAAAAAAAAAAGAAAAAGAAATGTGAGAATCTGCTTACTCTTCTGGTTCCTCTTCATGGAGGAGGCACACACCACCTGTGTCTAGTTGGCCATCTTGATCCTGTCTCCACTGGCCAACTCTTAATCATCATCGTGTCTCAAATACCTCTTCTTTAACTCCCAAACATGGTTTAGACTTCTTGCTGTACATGCCCACAGTATCCTATTTTTACTTATTGTAGCACTCCTTATAATTACTTCTTTAATATTTATCTTTCTAAACAAGTTCCATAAAGTTAGGGGTCATATTTCTCTTGTTCAGTATTGTAATTTAGTGCCTAACATTAGACTTGATACTTCTGTGTGACTTGTGCAGATACGAAAAAAAAATAGATTTGATATACATAATACGTGTGCTCAACCAATATTTTTAAATTGAAATTGATTAGTAACACGAAGGTAATTTGATAATGTGAAGAGGAAGAGGGAGGGATGGACCAAAGGAAAGATGGAAGAAGGTTAATTTTAGTGATGGAGCATTTGGGGAAAAGATAGACTTGGATGGTGTGTTTCACAGTGCACCTCTGGAAAACCAGAGTGCACCACAGGGACAAGTTTGCCTGGAGAAAGGGAATCTGTGATTATAATTTGCTGTTTTTCAGAGGTCTCTGATGGTGGGTACACCCTTCTGCTGGTGGATCATCTTGGATCCTGTGCAAACATAGGATTATCAACACACATGGTGTTTGGCACTTGTGGAATTTGTTAGAGGGGAAAATTTATTCATTTCTATTTTATAGCTTCATACCTTTCTCTATCTCAATTTTCACTTACAGAGGAAATGAAGGAACCAGATGATCAGGATACTGATGGGGAGAAATCAGATAGATCAAAGAGTGATGGGAGGCAGTCTCAGAGGTCTTCTAAATATGAATCAAGATGTAAGTAAAGACAATAATATATATGCTTTTTAATTATTAAATTTAGGTAAATATTTAAACTATTGATCAGTTTTTAAAGTAGACTAAAAAGAGCAGAGTCTCGTAAAATATATCTCTCATACTCCCTTTTCTCAGAAAACTTTGGGAAAATAGGCTCCACAAAATGATGGAGTTAACTAAGAAAAAAGATTCATGGGGTCCAGGAAATAGGAGATTCAAGATAGGAGAAAAGTAAAGGGAATGCCCAGGATGACACCTGGGCAGCCATCTAGAAGACAACTAGACAAGGAGAGTTGTAACCTCCAAGAAAGGTTAAAGTGTTAAATGACAGATTGTCTGACAGGTGCATGTGGAAAGTTGAACTGAGTGGAATTTTATGGAACTATGACAAGATTTGAGAAGATTCATCCAGAGATTCCAGAAAGTCAAAAAAGTGAAAATAAATGAGGTAATTGTTAATTTTAGGAAACGAATGTTGTTCAAGAAGGAAATAAAATAATACACTCTTAACTTAGAAATGAACAGTATTAAACCCTCTACTAAAATGAATAAATATGGTCTTTACTACAGGTATGTCGTGCTCTAATTATATTGGGAGGGTTAGTTGTCGCTATTGCAAGTGATAATCAAGATTCAAAATTCTCATCTCCTGGTAATAAACTGTCTAAAAGTGATTAATCGAGAGAGTGTGGTGTATCCATATTATTTAGAAACATGGAGGTAAATATCAGAAGGTAAACATTAAAAGCTACAAGTGACTGCTTCTGGAGAGATAGAGAAAGTTGTTGAACAGGGAACAGCCAGGTAGTTTTAAAGTAAATTTTTAAGCACCACTTGACTTTTTAAAATTATGGGCATGTAATTCTTCAAAAAAATAAAAATACTCTTAAAAAGTAAAAAAAATTAGATAAAATAATTTTTAATGAGTCAATATCTGAGTTATAGAACAGAAATGGTTTACTTGGTTAACTCCCTTACAAAACTGAAGTTCCTTAACAGCAGAGTCTGTGTTGGAATCATTTATCTCCAGTTCCTGGCACACAGAGATTACTGTCACCTCTGTGTTGATAATAACACATCTGTACATCTGGTCTAGGTTTCTCCTGCGAGGTCTACTAAGCCCTTAATGGACTTTTCTGATACAATGCAATGGAGAGAGAGCTGAACTTTGGTTTTGAGTCCTGAATCTACTACTTAGCGATGCATGATCTTGGAGAAGTGACCTTTCTGAGCCTCAATTTTCTCACACATTAAAACAGTAATTGTGACTCACTTGGAAATTAAATTTGATAACATATGTGGAAGCATTTCATAGACTGCAATAGAAGAGAAAGTCAGGAATTTTGTAACTAGGATTTTTAAAGGATGGCTGGCTCTTTCTGACAGGGCATCGTGATGTTAGGTATCTTAGTGGAATCTTGAATTTTTCAGGATCTGATTTTAAATATAATTTCAGAAATTTAATTTTGACTGTTTACCTAGAGCAGATCAGGTCCTGGGAAAATCCATTCATAAACACAATTGGCATTAAATTCTTTTAATCTATCTCAGACATGTCTTGTAAACCCACAATTTCTCCACATTATCTTCTCTTGCAACATGGATTTCTACTTAAGTCCTCCTGTCCAGGTCTCCTTCCATACTGCCACTAAAGTTACCTTTCCAAAATGTATGAATCTATCACTTTCCTTAAAAACTTTATTTTTTTCTTACCTTGTTTTTTTTTTTTTTTTTTTTTCCCATTTCCACTTTTCTGCACTCTCTACGTTTCTGTCACAGGGTTGTCCATTTTTTGGTTTCCAGTCCTTGGCAGTTTGCTCCTGGATGCCACTCTCAACTTTCAGGGATGGATTTAATGATAATGACCCTTTGTCTAGCACTGCCTCAGGACCTGCCTTTCTTATGTCAGCCCCTTTCAAGGGGTAGGCCTCCTCAAGTGTGGCCTTGCCCTGTGTTCATCTCATAACTAGTTCACACATCATGGGTCTTAGGATCCCAAATGATAAGAAGAACTAATTTGCTGGCATTGTGAACATCCCCTACCTTGGTGCTGTGTGAAGAGGTCTCTGTTCTGGTTCAGCCACACGCCTGATATCTGCATTTCTGCCCCCTGGGGACCTTGCTTTTCTCTCAGACTTCTAAAATGTCTGAGCAACTTCTTATCCTTAGGATTCTCATGCAGAATGAATGAAATTCCTGGTTTTCCACTCAAGAAGAGAAGTTATAATGGACTCTTCCCCATATACTTAAGAAGGGGTTTTGCTATACCCAAGTGTTATTAAGAAATTTAGGCCAAGTGTACCAGCCAAACCGCCCACCATTTCTCACAAAGGTGAAGGACTATCAGTTACTAAGACATTGATTTCTCTGATTCTTATCAAAGGACTAAATTATTGCTGGTATTATATAATAAGTTAGGAAGAATTTTGGTCTCTCCTATTTTCAGCAATATTTGGAGTAGAATCGATCGGTATTATTTCTTCCTTAAATGTTTGGTAGAATTTACCAGTGAGGCTATCTGGGCCTGGAATTTTGTTAATGGGAAAATTTTAACTATGAATTCAATTTCTTTAATGAGAGAGTATTGTCAATTTCTTCTTTTCTAAGTTTTATAAGTTTGCATCTTTCATGAAATTTGTACATTTCTTAATTGTCAGATTTGTTGGCATAACTCTGTAGGATCTGTTTTCATTCTTGATATTGAAGATTTATATTGTTGCTCTTTTATTTCTTTTTTTTTTTTTTTTTTTTTGAGACAGAGTCTCACTCTGTTGCCCAGGCTAGAGTGCCGTGGTGTCAACCTAGCTCACAGCAACCTCAAACTCCTGGGTTCAAGCAATCCTTCTGCCTCAGCCTCCCAAGTAGCTGGCACTGCAGACATGCGCCGCCATGCCCGGCTAATTTTTTCTGTATAGATTTTTAGTTGTCCAAGTAATTTCTTTCTATTTTTAGTAGAGACGGGGTCTCGCTCTTGCTCAGGCTGGTCTCAAACACCCGAGCTCAAACAATCTGCCCGCCTTGGCCTCCCAGAGTGCTAGGATTACAGGCATGAGTCACCATGACCGGCCTCTTTTATTTCTTGATTGGTCTAACTAAGAGTTTATCAATATTGTTGATCTTTTGAAAGAATAAGATTTTGGCTTTGCTAATTTTCTCTGTTGTTTGTTGGCTTTTTATCTCATTGAGTCTTGCTCTTATTTTTGTTATTTCTATTATTTATTATTTTTTATTATTTACTTCCTTCTGTTTACTTTGGGTGTTCTTTGGATTTCTTTTTCTAGTTTCTTGAGGTGAAACTTTAGGTCATTGATTTTTTTGTCTGTTCTTCTTTTCTTATATGTGTGTGTGTGTGTGTGTGTGTGTGTGTGTATATATATATATAAAAACTATAAATTTCCCTCTAAGCACTGCCTTAGCTGCAGCCCACAACTTTTAACATATTATATTTTCATTGCGATTTAATTTGAAATATTTTCTAATTTTCTTTGTTGATTTCTCCTTGACCCATACATTATTTTTTATTATATTATTTAATTTCCAAATATTTGGAGGTTTTCTCCAAGTATCTTACTGTTTTTGACTTCTAATTTACTTCTGTTGTGATCAGAGAACATACACATTCTATATGATTTAAATCATTTTAAATTCATTGAAACTGGTCTTATGTTCCAGCAAGTGATCTGTCTTGTTAAATGACTCAGATGAGCTTGACTGTGTACTCTGTATTGGTAGGTGTAGTGTTTTATAAATATCAGATCAGGGAAGTTGATGGTGGTGTTCAGATCATCTATATCTTTACCATGTCTTTATATAAGAAAGAGCTAAGGTATTGTTGGAGAGTAGTTCCCCAGGGCCCTATTATGTGTTTTGCCCATTTAGGCACCTAGGATTACTTTCTCTTCATCCAAATACAGGAATCCTAAGGAACTCTGTCCTGTTGTTCAGCTAATTGGTTTGGCCCAGCTTTTCTGTTTCAATCATGTACATCTTGGGCCTTTTTCCTAATCTTTTAGTCTCATCTCATATCTACTAGGTATTAATAGCTCTGGTACCTAGTAATACACTTGCCATTTTTTTTCCTTATTCTTTCAAAAGCCCTAACTCTCACCTGTTCAACATTGTATATCTTAACCATTCCCATGTTTGGACTTGATTTGAATGTTGGCTTACACCTGAGGCCATTTTATACCCATTCCAATTCTCTTTCCTGCCTACATTGTCCTGGAGCTCATATTCTAATTTATTGCTGGGATATCACTTCTAAGGGAAATGATCATACTCAGAGAAGGTTATTCTTCAATAAGCATTATTTGTCTTTAACATAACTGGTCCTCTATAAAAGTTGGTAAAATCAAATTGAATTGAAATTATGGCAGCGGCATAGTAATCTCTCTCTTCTTTTATCTTTTACTCCCCTGTAAGTAAGCAGCGTTGGGAAATAGACTGGAAATGAACTGAAAATGGAGATTAACTCACAGAAAAGAATTTTTCATTTTGTAAAGTTACAAGACTGACCAAATAAAATGATTCTTCTAGAAATTTTTGAGTATGTATTAAAATTGACTAAATTTAGCAACAAGCAAATTGGAAGTTTTATAGCTACTCTGAGAATAAGAAAATGCTTAATTCAAAATTTAGGAATTATTGAAACAAATTATTTTTAATAGCTCCTATGAAAGAAGATATCACAGATGAAACATTTACTGAAGGAGAAGAATCATATTTAGAGGAAGAAGACACAGATGTGGAAGGTTTGGAAGGAAGTTCATTTCAAGATGATGACTTGGAAATCACTAGATGTAAGTATTATTAGTTTTCTATCAGTAATTGCCACTGTTTTAAAGATAAATAGCTCAGATAAATTGAATGTTTTCAAATCCATAGAAAGAGACATTTGCAGGATGTGGATATGTGGGACTGATAAAAGGAAAAGTGTTGCACATATTTTGGTAGGGTAGTTTAGCAGCCCTGGAGTTATATATTCCATTTCTGAGAACCATGTGTAGAACTCTCAGACTCAGTCTTCTGGGTTTTGAGAGGCCTGAGGAGTGCTCTACCCCAGATTAGTGAGAGTTTTCCAGCTCTCCCTTGGAACTGATTGGGAGTTGCTCTTTGAGACTGTTACAGCCATGGACAGATCTCAGCATCCCCCCTGACAGGCATGTTGGTCCTTCCTCCCGTGCTCATTGGTGGGTGGCATCCTATGTTCTGGCCAGTAGCGGTACTTACTGCTGGAGTATTGCAGGCTACGTACATTTCTCCTGTCTTTGGGAAATACTATTTTGGATTCACCAGACACTCTTCTTAGTTAAAATATTTTAATTTCTTAGTATCTCAGGAAACCCCTGCCCCAGCTGCAGAAGAAGCAGCAGAAGAAGTTCAGAAGAAAATATCAGAGAGCTTCTACTATGATTATACGGAGCTTGCTTCAATGCCTTTTGTGACTCCAGATTCGAACATACCACTGGATCTTCTCACACTTGTGTATCTGCTCTAGCTAAATATGTATAATTTGGGTATTCTAGTTTCTTAGGTAAGGGCTTGGCGAACTACACCCCATGGGCCAAATCTGCCCTCCCACCTGTTTTTGGAGATAAAGTTATACTGCAACACAGCCCCATTCATCTGTTTACATTTTGTCTATTGCTGCCATCACACTACAAGGGCAGAGTTAAGTAGCTGTGACAGAGACCATCTGGCCTACAAGGCCTGCAATATTTACTACCTGTCCTTTGCAGAAAAAGTCTGCCAAGTCCTGTCTTGGGTAATTCTAAGAAGCTTGGCCCTTAGAGAATTTGAGATAGAAATGTATGATCTTAATTTAAACTAAGCTTTCGTTTGATGCCAAATAGCAATAAAGAGAAATGATATTTTCTGGCTTTCCTTTGCACAAGTGGAAAAGGCTGCAGTTCATGAGACATGAAGCGAAGTCGACCAGAAGGCTTCTTATTCCCACTCAGCTTGTCTGCCAGCCTGACCTTCCTTTGCCAATGCCTGTCAGGTTAAATCATTGATTTCCTTTCTTGAAGCACTGATGTGGCCATTGTCAGGCATTAGTACTTTCACATTATATATTAGATGAGTTATCAGAGAAGTGACCCTGAGGAAGCAGGGTACAAAATAGCATATTTTAATGGGTCTGGAGAATAAAAGTCTATGAAAATATGTAAAATTGGGGATGACTGACAGGGGGATTTAGTATTTGTCGTCACTTTGTGATGTTGGCTTTGTGGAGCGGGTAGAATATGGTTTCCTTTGAGGTGCTTAGCTAGCAATTTAGTATGCTTGCCTTTGGACAGGTAATGGTACACTCCCTGACTTAGTTTTGATTTTTACATAAAAATAGAACATGTTGTTAAATCCCAAGTGTAACTCAACTAATTCACCCTGAATCATCTTGTAACCTGGAATTTTCTCTCTTCAGGGCTTTGTTTTTTTTTTTTTTTTGGTCTTTGGACAAATTTCTGATGAAAGTAATGCTGTTTGCTTGCTTTCTTTTAGTCTATTTTTTTTTCAAATGGGGTGAGGGTGGTATGGGTGGTATATCAGAGTCACCTGGAAGCTTTTCCTGAAGTACGCAATGCTCTGATACCTTCCTGAACCTACTGTGCTATTTCTGTGTGGAGAAGGGCTTAGGCATATGTACTGTGATAAAGCTTCCCAGGTGGTTTTGCACCTGCTGCCTTCTCCCAGTCCCCAGTGCTGGGAACCCACTGCTCCAGGATGGGAGGGTCTTTTTTAGAGAGACATGCCTAGACTCTAAACAGCAAAGTCAGAAGGACCTCAACTTTTATTCCAATGTATGAATATTCTCTGCCCCTTCTGGACTAGTAGCAATATAAGCTATATAGCCTTTTCTTGAACACTTTCAACATCATGGAAATCACAAAATAGTTTATCCCATTTTTGGACAGCTTGTATTATTAGAGAGCTCTTTGAGGCCTTGAATCAAAATCTGCCTTTTCTGGGAGGGCCCCCATTGGACTTAGTGCTACTCTCTGGAAATGGAACAAATATAATCTTTATATGTTGTAAGAAATTCTAAGTAGTCAGTTGTGTATCCCCTAAATCCCCTAAGTACTCTTTTAATTAACCTTTTAATAATTGTATTGACCGTATTTCAGTTTTAAAACTTGCATCTTCTAAATCCATTTATTTTAGCAAGAAATGTACCACTTATAAAATATCACCTAAGCTATGGCATAACTATAAGAAACAATAAATAGAACTTAACACAGTGTTTAAATAATTTTAAAGTAGAGGCCCTAGATGGGCATGAATAAACGTTGAAGGCCCTGAGCCTCTGGCAGGAAGTTAAGAAGAGGCAAGGCAGAAGAGAGAGTGAGACGAGACAAAAGAATGTTGAAGGTACATCAGAATACATTTTCGAAACTCTGCTAATTGCCGCTGTCCTCTGGGGTTGGAAAGAAAGGATTGGATTCTGTTATAGTTATTAATTAATTAATTAAACAAACATTTATTGAATACCTAATAGGCTCAAGACACTGTGTGCTAGGCATTGTGGGAAATAAAGATAGCAAGAAGCAGTCTCTGCTCTCAAGTGGGTTGTAATTTAGACAGGGAGGATTTGAGAAGTTACAAATCTCAGGAATTCTGGGTTTGAAAGGGCCTTTGATCAGAGCAGTAGCATGTAAGAGGGAGCTTTCCCCTGAAATTCGAGATGATGATGTTAGATAAATGAGAATATCTCTGATTCCTACGTTTCATCCAAGTTAGTGAAGACATGATAACCCACTTCTACTCTCATAGTTACTGACACACTTTTAGCCTTCTGAAGTACTATATCCGCACCTGGGAAGAGAAAAAGAAAGGAAAGAAGCAAGAAGGAAAGGCGAAAGCACTGCTTTGAAGAAAAGGAAGAAGAGGGTAGGCAAAACTTCCTGCCCCACGCAGGCTCTGTAAAGATAAGGAGATCTTTTTCTAGATCCAACACTTTATTTGTCCTGTGGATCAGGAGGCCCCAGGTATTCTTCTTGAGGCCTGAATAGCTTAATTTAGATCTTTGGATCACATATTCATGCACATTCCTATATAAGATTCAATTTTAGGCATTTCTCTCTTTATTAAATTTATAAAATTCCTTTTTCTTGAAGAGATCAAATGCCCTGAAATGCTTTTTCTCTCTCTTTCAGTTTAACTATTAGGTAATGAGATAGGCTGGGTATAGTTGGTGATAATTTGTTTGTATTTCACAATTCAAATTGCATTAATTTAAATATTCTCTTCTTTTTTACATTCTACATTTTCTTCTTGTTAAAAGTTTCACATAATTTCTTTCTCTGAAAATTTTTACTTATAAGTAAGTGGAGTCCTCTAAAATCAGAGCTTGCTTTTTAAACAAGGGCTCAGAAAATAAAAACTTCTTCAGTGATACTTCACCTTTGGAGTTCAGCAGCAAATTCTTGTAAACAAAAATTCTGTCTGCCCGAGATGTACTATGTATTTCTTTTGCCAACTCTAATTTTTTTCATAGATGGATCTCATTCAACTTATTTATTACATTTATATCTTATGCATATTAATTTGAACTTGACTATACTAATAATGTACATTTAAAGGGTGTTTATATGATTTAGACTTTTCTTTACCTCTATTTTGAATTAGCGCAATTTCACTCTATAACACACATACGTACACACTTGCCTACACGTGCATATGTATATTAACAAACTCAGAAAAGAAATGTTAGTCTATAAACTACATGTATATTTATATACTATATATTATATAGTATATATATACTATATATACTTCTATATTATATATTACTTAGTCAATTTTCCTAATTTATATGAATTAAATTTCAATTATATTTATGTGACTTTATTATAGTAGTTATGTTATTAAATGGTGTTTTAACATTTCACAAACATGTCAGTATTTTAAACATCTTGTCTTTCAATGTCAAGGAAGAGGCCTATATAATATTTTTACCATGATCAGTCAGCAAACTTAATAGGCATTGTGAATCCAAAGATGATGAAGATATGGGCTTTCTCCCACATTATACAATGCGATTTTAGTTTCAGTGGGAGAGAGGAAAATGAAATTATTTAGGTGACAACTGTATTCTTTATGATACCCAAATAGAAGGCTTAACCTTATTTATTACTACAAGAACACTGTGCTTTCAGGATTTCCCTAGGAAAATTAAAATATTAACTAAATCAGAGTATGAGGATTTTAACCTAGTTTAAAAACAAAATTGTTAGTAATACACAGAAAATTTATGAGTTTCATGGTAAAATTCAACTACTTCAACCTCAAATCTTTAAAAGCATGAATTTTAAAAATGTATTTATTTTATCACTTTTCTAATCCCTAGGATGGTTGGTTTTTTTTTTCACTTGTTTTCCTTAGCAACTTTCCCTCAGGCATTCTTTCGGTTATGACTGCAGAAAGCGGGCCAACCTACAACTTCTGGACAGCAATACTGCACTGTACATAGCTGGGAACCAGCTGATCCTTCTGAATTTGAAAACCAAGGAACAGACCTACCTGCAAAGTAGCAGTGGTGAAGGAATTGGTGTCATTGGGGTATGCCTTCAGGAGAAAATAAACTATCATTTTGATTGTTCTGTGGGCCAGCCAATGGTGGTTGTTAGGTGCCAACACCACACGTGGTATTGTGGGATCACATAAGATGCACAGCTATTTTTATTCTAAGGCACTTTCAATTCAAATACTACAACCACTACATTTACCGACATTACCTCCATGCAATATTGTAATGTTATTGTCCCATTTTGAAGATAAGGAAGCTGGGGCTTCTAGAGGTCACGAGACTTCCCCACTATAACCATGCAGGTTCTTTCACAGATTAGAAGTGGAGGCGAGTGAGGGGTTTTAAAGATTCTTGATCTGAGAACTGAAATAGGCACATGGCAAAGGGAATGGAGAGGGGAGGAAAATATGAGACCCAAGACGTAGAGAGAGGTTGACTGTGGAAACAGTGAGATGGCTGGAGTGAGAGATAATATCATGTTTGTTTCTTTCTTGATCATCTATCTCTAAAGATGTATACATGGTAAAAGTCCCTGTCCACAAAGAGTTTGTTATAAGACTAATAAGTTCAGCAATAATTTGTTATATAATACTGTGTGTCCAACACTACGTAGAACATACAGTGAGGGATTTAAATGAAGATTTTATGACCTCTATGAATTCAAAGAGTTTAAAATCCATCTAAAGAGACAAATCCTATATTTAAAAAAAGAAAAACAAAAACCCAGGCACACAAGTATACAATAATGTGGCAAAAGCTGTGTGTAGAAATGCATGGGCCAAATGTGAGGGTCGTGGGTTTTGTGGAGGGAAGGCAGTCAGGGCCCATGAGGTATCAGGAGCGCTGAAGGCCACACCATCAGCAGAGGACTAAGGAACATCAAATTGTCACATATTTAGTTATAACTTCGTGGCCAATGATGGCTTTAAAATTTCTATTTTTTTATTTTGCTATAAAATAATTTGGGTTGAGGACAGTAGTCAGAGGTGTAGTGTGGTCAAGAATGCTAGTCCTCATCCACCTGGATATTGAGCGGTTTTATGTCCACAAGGGCTTTTCTCCCCGTGAGCTGGAGCTGTTGGTGCCTAGAGTGACAGAGGTCCCTCCTCCACTGTCCACATCACCTCATCTTTTCTGAAACTGTTATCCAGTTGAGGATGAGAAATACTTTTGCAAGGCTATGAGAAACCTGCAGGAAATGTGTTTGGGGCCTATAAATTATCTTCCAGAAAAGATATGGTGACTCTCTATGTTGAGTATAAAGCAAATGACTTACTAATTTCAGGTCTCCACTAAAAGTAAAACACCCAAACTCAACCCCACAGAAGCCTCCAGTATGAGAGGTCAGAAACTTTTTTACTTACTGTAGATAAGACCCAGAAAGGTAAAAGGTTATCCTGAATCTCCATTCAAACTCCTGCGACCACATATCCTACACCAGCGGTCCCCAACCTTTTTGGCACCAGGGACTGGTTTCATGGAAGACAATTTTTCCACGGACTGGCTGGTGGTGGGGAGGAGGCCGGTTTCAGGATGATTCAAGCACATTACATTTGTTGTGCAGTCAAACCTCTCTGCTAATGATGATCTTTATTTGTGGCTGCTCCCCAGTGGTAGCATCACCGCCTCAGTCCACCTCAGATCATCAGGCATTAGACTCTCATAAGGAGCCGCAACCTAGATCCCTTGCACACGTGGTTTACAGTAGGGTTTATGCTCCTATGAGATTCTAATGCTGCAGCTGATCTGACAGGAGGCAGAGCTCAAAGGTGATTCGAGTGATGGGGAGCGGCTGTAAATACAGATAAAGCTTTGCTTCCTTGCCTGTTGCTCACCTCCTGCTGTGTGGCCTGGTTCCTAATAGGCCATGGAGTAGTACAGGTCTGCGGCAGGGGGTTGGGGACTGTAGTCCTACACAACATTTCTGTATTAATGAGGATCGAGACAGATATAGTCTTAATCCAGTTCCACTTACCTCCTTGAGATCTACTGTTTGTTAGTCCCATTTGCTTATTGGCTCCAACCCTGGCTTGAATCCTATCTCTCCTACCACACTGCAGCTTGAAGACTGCAGACAAGTTACCTAAACTCTCTGTGCCTGTTTACTCATCAATAAGATAGGAATAACACTGTTATCCAAGCTCACAAAGTTGATGTGAAATTTAAAGGAATTAATGCATATAAAACCTAGATCAGTGTCTGGCACATAGTAAACACTCAATAAATGCTAGCTGTTTCAGGGTTACCGTTATCTCCCTGAGTGTCCATTCTGTAACGCCAAGGCTATTTCAGGTTGAAGTGACAGGGATTTATTTGAATGGAAGGGTAAGAGGCAGCTTGCCAGTAGGAAGTCAGCCTGTCCTAGGTCCTTTGGCCCCAAGAGTGGAGGAAAGGAAAAGAGCTACATTATCTCGGGTACCAGGATTTACAATCTATGTCTGAGAACCAAGCTCCTTTTCCTTAGGTATATAACCAGGAGTTGCACAATAGTATCTGAAAATAGAATTTTACGAGTACAATATGTGTTTTAAATAGCTTATTTTTATAGCAGCCTATTTTTATTTTTATTTTTTGGCTATCCATTTACTTTCCCTGCACATTTGGCTTACTAGGGAACAAAAATAACAGAAATGAATGTATGATTCTATCCAACTTATATGGCTGTCCTTTGAAATGTTAACACTAATAGTTTATTTGGAGCATATGTACTATATTTTCCTCTGTGTCTGGCTTGGAGATATTCTATCTTTTTCACTTCTAGTAAGTTTGCATTCATTTGTGGTAAGTTTGTCCAGGGTGAAATTTTTTTAATTGGGATGTAACCTACTCTGGAAACATGGATTCCATACATTCCATGAATTTTCCTTACAAAATTTAGATTGATTTATATGCAGGGTAAATAATTCATCTCACTTAGTGCTTCTCAAAGCAAGGTCCCAGACCAGTAGCATCAACATCACCTTGGAACTTGTTAGAAATGCAAATGTAAATTCTCAAGTTCTAGCCTGACCTATTAAATCAGAAATTCTCGGGGTAGGGCTTGCAATCTGTGTTTTTAATAAGCCCTTCAAGAGATTCAGATGCACACTAAAGATTGAGAACCATTTTTCTAGCTCTTCTAATGGTAATTTAAAAAATTGTAGAATTAGAAATGACTGTCCTTAATAAAAATAAAACTTAAAACGAATATTCTTCTAGTTTTCAGTTTAAATCATATCCATCATCACGTTTTTTATCAAATGCTTATTTTTCAGTTTTCTATTGGAGTAGATCCCAATAAACAAAATATGAAATAATGGATACTAAATGCTCATTAGTAGGATTATTTATAATAAAATCTTTCTTTTAATATTTTAGTGGGATTTTATTTTTTGTAGGTTCATCCATATAAAACTCACTTTACAGTAGCTGAAAAAGGTAGTTTTCCAAAGATTATCATCTATGAATATCCTTCTCTGAGGCCCTACAGAATCCTTCGAGGTGAGTCCAAAAGAATCTTTAAAATATTACATGTTCAAGGTTACAACATTCTGAAGAAGATACAACATTATTGAATCAGTCAGAATTCTCCACAGAAACAGAAGTAGTGGAAGACAGAAAAGAAATTTATTTAACATAATTGGCTTGTGCAATTGTGGGGGCTGGCAAGTCTGAACTTTGTAGGTCAGGCTGCCAGGCTGGAAACTCTTCAGACAGAGTTGAGGCTGTAGTCTTCAGGCAGAATTTCTTCTTTTTCAAGGAAACCTCAGTTTTACTTTTAAGGCCTTTCAACTGATTGGATGAGGACCACCTAGATCATCAAAGATAATCTCCTTTACTTAAAGTCAACTGACTGTAGATGTTAACCACATCCACAAAATACTTTCATAGCCAACATCTAGATTACTGTTTAGTTGAATAACTGGATACTATAGTCTAGCCAAATTGACAAATAAAATTAACCATCACAATTATCTTACAATTCTGTTTTTCATATAATTAATTTCAGTAGTCAATTTTTATTCTTGGAGTTTTTCAGTGGCAGATTTTAAATTGTAGGTTGATTTCTCTCTGCTATCTAGTATGCTTTTGTATTTCTCCCCCACTTCATGAAATAGAATGTTGTCAAAGTGGTTTTCTCATCCAAATGTGATTTTAAGACTTCTTCACCCTCCCCCTTCATATTATGTAATTCATTCTAAAACCAAGGGTGATGAATGATCTTGAATTGTTCCTGTAGGGAATTCTTATACTAATACATATCACCAAGGGCTGTCTCCCTCTCTTGTTTTTATAAGACATTTTTGAAAATGAAATAAATGTGCCCTTATTTATTAGACCCCATTCATCCTTCCAGATGGGACTGAGAAGGCATATGCTTACGTGGACTTCGACAACAATGGTATCTTGCTGGCCTCTGTTGGTAGTAACCCTGATTACACACTGACCATCTGGAATTGGAAAGAAGAGCAACCCATACTCAGGACAAAAGCTTTTTCGCAGGAAGTTTTTAAGGTTACTTTCAATCCTGAAGATGAAGAGCAGCTTACTACATCGGGATCAGGCCACATCAAGTAGGTCGGGTGACCAACAGAGGTGCCAGTGGATATCGTTAAGACTATTTTCTAAGATGTTCTAAGAGCTGGAGACATTTTGCCATTGTTATTAGCATTAGGATCATTTAAAAGTGTGTTATTTTTAAAACTAACTAGCAGTGCACCTTTTTTAATTTGATATGTGGGATTTTATTTCCAAAGACAGCATAGATAAAAGAAAAGCTTTTAAATTTAGCCTGCTGCCTTCTCGTAGGCTTTACTTCCTAACAGTTGTATAGTATCTTAATAGCTAACATTGGCGTGGTGTTTCCAAATTCATATTGAGCTTTCACTTTCACTATTAAATTTCTCATTTGTAGCAACTCAATCTTCATCTGTAAAACAAGAATTGTCACAGTGTCATTCCTGACAAGAAACACTCAATACCAAATGGTGGCAGAGCCTACTCTTGATCTCAGGTCTCACTCCAAATTCCATGCTCTTTTCATGCTGTACCCTGGTCTATTTCAAGGATAGAATGATTTTGTCCTTCTCTAGCTTTGCTCCACCTTGTCTCTTGCATTTGTTTAACAACCGTCCACCACCACCACCCCACAGCTGCCCATAACTTGAGTCCCAGTGTCTCCCCCCCTTTTTTTTTCTTTTTTGAGACAGAATCTCACTCTGTCACCCAGGCTGGAGGGCAGCGGTATGATCACAGCTCACTGCAGCGTCAAACTCCTAGGCTCAAGTGATCCTCCTACCTCAGCCTCCTGAGTAAGCTAGGACTACAGGGACATCCTACCAGACCCAGCTAATTTCTAAGGATTTTTTTTTTTTGTAGAAACAGGGTCTTGCTGTGTTTCCCAGGCTGGTCTCCTACTCCTGGCCTCAAGCAATCCTTCTGCTTCAGCCTCCCAAAGCAGGGGGATTACTGGTGTGAGCCACTGCACCTGGCCCCCAGTGTTTCTTTAAGAGAAAGACATTTTTATCTATCCTAAATTATTCTTGTACCAATTTACGTCTGGTCTTTTTATTATTCATTCATTAGTAATACAGAATAATTGAACAGATTTTTAATTGTAATTTGGAGGGAATTCTCAAGTAACCCTCTGCTAGCTATAGGCTAAAAATTTCCAATTCCTTACATTTTCCTGTCATTTAATAATATGTTTATGTTCTATTCACTGTATCTTTGGGGAAAGACAGACATTGAACAATTAATTTAACATGTGAATTGCTATAAAGAAACCCAGAGTATATGGAAACATGTCATCAGAGGACCTACCATACCTTTGGAGAAGGATGTTGGTTGTCTAGGCTTTTGGCTTCGTATTATTGGTTTGTCAATACCTTCTACTACCTATTGTCTACCTAGGTGGATAGGTCAAATTCTTTTTTTATGTGGTCTTCATCATTCTGATTGTTCATTTGTTTAGACTATTAATAAGAAAGTATTAGTAATAACTAATATTTCTTGATTGCTTTTATGTGCTAGGTACTTTTCTAAGAGTTTTTCAGTTTTATGAGTTAGGTTTTACTAATATTTTCATTTTATACCTGAGAAAATGAAGGCACAGTGTGATCAAGAAAATCACTGAAAGTCACATAGCTAGTAAATTAGAATTTTGGGTGGAAACGTTTATATCCTCTAAAACAATACTGTCTAATAGAACTTTCTGCCAGGTTGGGAATGTTCTGCGCCGTTCAATACAATAGCCACTAGCCACATGTAGTTATTGAGTGCTTGAAGTTGGCTGGTCTGATTGAAACACTGAATTTTAAAGTTTATTTAATATTAATTAATTCAAATCTAAATTCAAATAGTCCCATATGGCTGGTGGCTACTGCATCAGACAGCACAGCTCTTAAATATAAGCTCCATGAAGGCAGAGAATTTTATTTTTTTTCTATTTTGCTTATTGCTGAATTAATATTGCCTAGAACTTTGCCTGACAGGTAGTAGATACTTAGTACATGCTAGACAGATGAACAAATGAATGAAATAATGTATGTGACTATGAAATATGTAAATGTTTGGGTCATATTAAAATGAAAATAAGTAAAACTTTTCTGAGGTCCATTTGTTCTCTTTCTTGTTCATTTACAGGTTCTGGGAAATGGCTTTTACATTCACTGGTCTCAAGCTGCAGGGATCACTGGGACGATTTGGCAAAACAGCCACTAGTGATATAGAGGGCTACATGGAGCTCCCGGATGGGAAGGTGAGTACAGCCACTATTCTACAATAATAAAACTGTGTCTTTATATATGTGTATGAAAACAGACTACATTCTAGAAAGCTCTGCTGATACCAATAATAACAGATATTATAATTGTAAATGTAATGAACATTTAATTTTACTTCTTCAGGTTATCAATTGTAATTAAAATATTTCTCTGAAATTGTCATAATCCATATGTACATACTATTTTCTGTTTTCTTTTTACTAAGGATTATAAGTATTAATATTTTATTAAATATTACACACATATGTAAAGTATGTGAACATTTTTATATATTACATAGTGACATACTTGTCACTCTTAATTATGTCACAGAATTGTAACATTTATATTAGTACTACTTATTTTTCCCGTTTTTTTCTTTGCCATAATTCTCCATGATGTTTACTGGGTCAAAGGTTACATACAGTCTTGTGGTTTTTGTTTTATTGTCACATTATTATTCAGGTATTTTGAACCACTTTACAGTGGCATCTGCAACACTACAACTTTAATCTGTTAGCTTATTCTTTAATATTGTTAGTTTATTTCTTCTCTTCCTCTTGCAAAATTTATAGGGATACTGCCTGCAATGCTAGTTAATATGAATCGGTTCTCCATTAGTATGTTATTTGGTTTCCTATTAAGATGAGTTATATAGTATTATTTATGAGCATCTCAGTTAAAAGTAAATGCCTGCATACAAATGTTACTCTTAACTTTAAGGAACCAAATGGTCTAATCATCTACCTGATGAAATTCCTCAATTCAAGCACACGGTGTATAGGAGGAAATAAAAAGCCTTGGATGCTGGCTAAACTATATACCCAAAGCTGTAAGACGATCTTAAAGCATTCCAGTTTCGAACTCTGAATATTATAAGAATTAGGCTAAGATAAATATCAATACAATGTTGGTTAAAAACATAACATGAGATATGTTTTTAAAAGGTTCTGTAGAGTTTGCATAGATGTAGGGGAGAAAGAAGCCATTTTAAATTTTAGAGTTACAAAGGGAAATGTTTAGAATTAGGAATAAATTTTAGATTTTTAGAAGGCAGATTAGAATAAAACAATTATGTTGGCAAAGAGTGGAAAATTTAGGTTGAGAAATATGACAGGGTCCTAATGTACAAGGAGTGTAACAGCCAGGAAGAACTATTTATGTTGGAAGACTAGAATTGCAAATCAAAGAAGTAATAGATAAGTTTGGCCAAAAATGCCAGGTGGATGAGAGGAAGGGATATCTGGAGTCAAGGAGATGAGCTAGAAAGGAAGCTGTTGCTATCATCTAAAAAGAGATGATGAGGGCCTAGGTGTCTCAGGACAAATGAAAAAGAAAAGCTACATATGAGTGACATTTCAGAAAGGAATTTCATGTAGGTTTTGGTCACTATTGGTGGCTTGAGTCATTGGACAGAAGAAAATAAGTCTAAATAAAGACTCTACCACAAGTTGGCTGAGGCTTAATAACAGGTAATAATAGGTAAAATAGATAGGCTAGGTAAAAATAGATGGATGTGTGAGGTAGAAAGATGGAGTAAAGTTATCAGTTACTCTAGCTGAGAGGGAAATGGGAATGCAGAACCCTAGAGCAGCAGCAGGCAGGCAAAAATTAGAGTGTCTCAAAATGCATTTTATGGAACATCAGTCTGCACAGAAGCTCCATGAAAGTAAGACTTTCCTAGTCAAATTCCTTTATATCTGGAAATTTCTCTTGGTGATTCCCAGCAAATATTCCCAATAAAAGTTTCCAGGGGTCCTAGAGAAAACAAACTTGTTTGATTTTGTTTATTCTAGCATCTACCTTCTGAAGTAGTATAGACAAGAACAGGAGGTTTTTTTTTTTTTTTTTTTGGCTGGGCACAGTGGCTCACGGCTGTAATCCTAGCACTCTGAGAGGCCGAGGTGGGAGAATCACTTGAGATCAGGAGTTCAAGACCAGCCTGAGCACTGAGCAAGAATGAGACCCCTTCTTTACTAAAAAACAGAAAAAAAAATTAGCCAGGAAAATAAAAATAGGAAAAATTAGCCGGGCATGGTGGCGCATGCCTGTAGTCCCAGCTACTAGTGAGGCTGAGGCAGGGGGATCACTTGAGCCCAGGAGTTTGAGGTTGCTGTGAGCTAGGCTGACACCACGGCACTCTAGTCCGGGCAACAGAGTGAGACTCTGTTTCAACAACAACAAAAAAAAAAGAATAGGAGTTTTTGAACCACAGTGCCCAGATTAGAATCCTGACTTCTCTGGGCAATTTTGGGCAAGTTATTTAACTGTTTTGTGCTTCAGCTTTCTGCTCTGTAATATGGGGATAATGATAGTCAAGATTACCATTGGTCCATATGGTTCCTTTGCAGGAATGAGAAAAAGTTACTTCTTCTGGGAAAATAAAGTATTCAACATGCACAACTGTACATGGTGTCCCTCATAAATGTGCCTAGTTGATATGGTTTTTAGCATTGAATATATACATAACTATACATATATGTAAAGTGCTCAAGCAGTGCTTGGCACAGAGTCAATGCTCAATGAGTATTATGTATTATGTGACACTTGTTAAACATCCTAGGAACTAATGTTTGGTGGTATGTACTCTGGGAAATTCTGGATTAAATATAGATTAATTTGAGGTGGTTCCAGATGACTATCCTTGTTTGAAACTGGGTATTGTTATGCTATAATCTGCTCAGTTGAGTACTAGCCTCACAATTTATCTGTCATCTTTTAAAATTTGACAGTAGCATACTTAAAAAGTAGAATCTCATCTGTCAAGAACTTTAAGCATGTCTCTAATTTTTGACCCATTAATTCCTCTTCTGAATTATGACCTTAAGAGATATACAAAGAAATCTATTATATGTATACTTGAAAAATTGCCAGCAACTCACAACCTAATCACAATGATGTAAAATTGTACGTAATACAAGAAAAAATACATCAAAATGTGATTAGTGGTTGTGTCTGGGGTAGTAGCTTTTCATTTCTATATTTTCTTATTTTTGTGTATTCAATTTTTTTATTTTCATGACCAAGAAAAATAGTCTTTAAAAAATAATTTTCATCTACTGTTTGAGGCATGAATATATACATATTTCTGTTTTAATGTGCATGCTTTTCTTTCCATACACCTACCTGCCAGGTGCTCTCGGGATCGGAATGGGGCAACATGCTGCTCTGGGAAGGTGGTCTCATCAAAGTGGAGCTCTGTCGAGCTGGGAACAAGTCTTGTCACCAGGGTGCCATCAACCAGATAATGCTGGATGAGGGTGAAGTTATTACTGTTGGGTCAGATGGATGTATTAGAGTAAGTTTTCTTGATACTGGGACAGTAGCTTCTAAGTCTAAGACTTGCAAATTATCCAAATGGTTTTATCTGGTTTTCATTTTCATTAAGGTCATTTTATGAAGGACATCAGTGATTATTTACTCCTAAGACCAATTCATTTAATGTAATTCTTCTTTTATCATAAATACTTGCATTCTTGTCAAAATTAATTTACTACATCTTAGCACTGAAACTTTCTGAGGGGACCTCTTGTTATTTTTATTCCGTTGTTCAAATAATAGCTTCAGAAAATGAAAACCCGTGCTCACAATATGAAGAGTGGACCCGCATGTTTTTCCAAAATGCTTGGTATGAATGGGTTGTTTTGTAGGAACAAAAGTGCCAAACATTTGTGAGTTATTTTTTCCTGAGGTTACCAATTAGAGATACACGCAGAGGTAAGCTGATGGGGTTTACCTATGGATGCTGCCCTCTTGTTGCCTCTTACATTGGGGACCTCACCTGTTTTCACTTGTGGACACTCTCCTGCCCTGCCCAAAGCCTTGGCTAAGCTGGAACACTTCCAGTGTCTAAGTCCCCTTGGTTGCTGTTCTGTCACACTTCTCCCACCCACCCTGCCTGGCACCTTGTGTGACTGTGTATTCTGCTGTTGCAGCCTGACCTGTAGTCCTGTTATTTGCCCTGTAGTCCCCTTGGAAAATATTTCTATTGGGACCTTTCATAAGAAAGTCGTGGTGTTCTCTTGACATTCTTTAAGAAGTATTATCAGAAATAAGATAATATTTTTTAATAGTCTGATCACTCTGTTGACACCTATTGAGCTTGCTATGTCTAATATATTGTTTAAGCCATATCTCCCACAGTGGGTCCTCTTACCATTGGCTTTTTGAACCCAAGTGTAGGTTTTTGCACTTACAATATTAAATTTAATCTTTAGTTAGATTTCATGGATTGCTCTGAGATCTTTTGTGTCCTTTATTTTGTCATATACTATATTCACTATCCCTCCAAGATATATGTCATCCCAAAATATCCCAATGCCAAGTAGGAGAAAATTTCAAGAGAAAATAAGTTAAATATTTCAGAGAGGATCCCTTCATGGACACCACTAATTTCTAAGCTTGCTTCCCTTTTCAAAGTGCACCCTCATCTCTTCAGTCCCTCACATTGTAAGTTTCTACCTCTCACCCTTTAGGAAAAACCTATCCCCAACTTCTAGGGGTTAGTCTGATCCTAGGATCTGGCCTTCTCCCCACTGCCAGGCTAACCCATGGGACAGCAACAGTCTCCTGGGAGTCACTTTCCCAAAGTCTGAGTTATTCAGTGTCTCTAGGATAACATGGCAGGGTATGTCAACAGAACTGTCCAGGGTGGCTTTGGCACTTCACCAGGGAAGTCCTTCTGAGTCTCCCGGTGAGGTGAAACTGAGTTCCCTCATGCTTCCTGTAGTGTTCTGGACTCCTCTCCCAAGGAACAACAATCTTTATCTGAGTTAGTAACGTACAAATTGATACTAAGTAAGAGAAACATTTTCTAATGGAGACATTATCTGCATCTATTTTTTTCTGCTTACAATGAAGATAGTGCTTGAATCATTAATCAAAACGGTATATTTCCCCTTTCCAGGGGCCTACTGGTGTGTAGAAAACAAGGCTCCTTATACTGTCTCGTTGAACAACTGAATCGTTTACTCCATATGGCCACCTTATATGAAGAAAAACCTAATAGAAACCTTGAAATAAAATTTATTTTGGGCAAATTAAAATTCTTATGCAAGGCTGTACTTTCTCACTAATTGCTATAAACACAAAGGAAACTATAATAATTTATTATGCCCCAGATCAGAGTAAAAAATTCCGGGGGTTAAGATTTTACTCTGTTGTAATCATGCCTACTCATTGTTAATTTTAATGGAACAAGAAGAATTGACTTAAAAAAAAATCAGAGCCTTTTCTGGCTTAGAAAATAGATATTCAGAAACTTCTGATTGATTAAAGTATTTTCTTATTACTTTTTCAAGATATGGGATTTTGAGACAATAGATACTGCTGATGTTATAGATGAGACTGGATTGTTACAGATTGAGCCTATTAATGAACTTCAAGTAGACAAGAATGTCAAACTCTTCTCTATGGTAAAAATGGATGAAACTGGAAGTAACTTTTGGTTGGCTCAGGTATGTTACATTCTTTTCTCTTGTTTCCTTAAAGTTACCTGGACATAAAATTAAAATACTAGCATAATTGATTTTCTGGACTGAAAGTCCATTTGACTACAAGTATTATGAGATTGCTTAGCTTGCTGTATGGTTGTCTTCTAAAATATATAGAAGTTGCTTTTATTAAATTTTAATCACGCTCTAAAATAGATGTAAGCTTTTGATATTGCTTATCGCTACTTTAATAAATCATAGGAAGAACTTTTTTTAATTTGATGAAAGTTCAAAGTGATAGAAAAAATACTATTAGGTTTTTATTTTTTAGGATGCCAATGGAGCCATATGGAAGCTTGACCTTAGTTTTTCAAATATCGTAAGTCACCTATTATTCTTATTTTTTCTTTACTTTTATAGTAAAAACCTTTGTTCTTCTTTCAAGGATACTTTATCTTTCTTCATAT